>JAQGAV010000287.1:0-37748 GCA_034691345.1 Phasmarhabditis papillosa
TACAAAATGAATAACTGTCAACGAACTACATAACAAACATCGAATAATCCATGTTGCTAAATAAATTGTATGTAATAGGGAAGCAACAATGTGGCACTCCACCTAGAAGTCTTGCTGACAACCTCCGGCGTACCATACTTATTTCAGCAATGTACATGAACCATATTCCAACGAGGGAAAGTAGGGTACATATCTGTAGGTAGTTGGATATTTAACGAGAAAAGTATACAAACCTGAATTATCAGTAATGGGATGAATTTTCCTCCTTGTTGATGATACAATCCAGAAAGTGCGCTTAGAGTAGCAAGAAATAAGCAAATGCTAGCAAGGCTCTCAAACCTGAAATAGTTTTTCAATATAGTTGGAAGGCTTGAAACAAACGGGTCCATATGTTAGGACGTTAGACCCCGGGGAACATTTATTCCCTAGGATTTTCACCACCCAAAACACTGGTTTCGGGTTTCTTTTATTCTTTGGCTTCTACGTTAAAAGACACTCACTTATCATAGCAATATCAAGGTATAACAAAATTAAGGCAAAATCAATGTTTCTGGAGATTGAAAATACTAGCGTACGCATTTACCCCCGGGATAAAGGTCTCTGCATCTAGGCCAAGACACATGTTGTTGCACAAAAAACTATAGGACAACGTTTGATTGTCAGTGTACACTCACTGTGATGGAATCCGTTCAGTTACCAGAGCATGAAGCATGCCGAGACTCGAGAAGTAGTAGAACACAAGAATTATACCGACTGCGGACTGTGGGAAATAATAGTACCTAGGTAGGTACTAACAACTCTAACCTTAATGGGCATTGCCCCGGCGAACGCAGTTCTTTCGATCACAAGTTTTTCCCGAGTTGGTAGTCTCTTCTTGGAAGAGTCAACGTTTGGCGAGTTCAGTATTCGCAATGTCCTCATCCTTCTAAAAAGTGAAAAGACAAGCGCCTTTACAGCCACAAGAAACAAAAGAAGTCGCTTAGGATAACAGCCAAACGTGAACTCAAATTACAAACAAAAATATTTATTATTACAATAAATAATAGATTAACAATCACAGAAGTTGGGAAAGAAACGAAAACAAAAAGACTTCGGCATCACTTTCTCATAAATGGAAAACCCTGAGAAGCAATATAATTTATCCAATTCAATTTCAAGCGTACCTTCTTGATAGTGGGTTTGTGTTTGGCATCAACTTCACTCTGGGCAACTTGCATACTGTTGTAGTTTTCCGCATGCTTAAATATGGAATCGACTATTAAAGTAAGGCTAAATACCTCGTTTCTTGCTTTATCCTTAGACACAAGCTTATTTGATCCAAAATAATTATTAGTGCAGATTGGAGTGTTCAGATTGGAAGAGGGAGATTTCCGAGCAGAATAACTAGAAACATTTGCGGCATTTCGGAACGACGATTCGCGTTCCCCAATATTGGTTTTCGTAACAGGAGATTGAGCGACAGACGTTGTGCCGGACGAGCCAAAGTTAATTGAAGTTCCTCTGAGAATCATTGGTTGATCATCTTCTGGGCGATCCTGATATAGAATACTTATAACAGTAAATTTAATAGGACTTACAGCAAGTAATCGGGTAAACAGGCCCGCGCTAGTATTTCCGTGTCCAGACATGTGTCGATGGTCCTTAAGCAACAACTACTCCATAATTGTTCATGTTAGCATACCACACTAACCTTACTGAAATCCGACTTTATCGCGTGGTTCATTAAATTGTAATTGCCAGCTCCAGGTGTGGCATTGTTCCGAACCGGGATAATCATATCTCTCGAAACATCTATCTAAAATAGATCTAAATATTAACGGCTAAGGCTCACTTACTTCCTCCAGGTTTGCCATGCGTTTTTCTTGCGCCAGTCTCTCCTGTTCTTCGATGGACTCTTTCTGGGCAGCTTTGCGTAGTATGTCGACCTGAAATATTGTACTCGGAAAGGCCAATAAACTAAGTTTACCTCCGACCGATACTCCTCATCAGACAGCTGTTCTCTATCCGCCAGATCAGTAACATCGTTCGAGACTTCCCAGAGAGCTTCGCGCTCGTACGGCCAATCCTGTGCATCTACAGTCTGAAAAATACTTAAGTATTAAGATAAAAACGTTGTTAGTTACTAACACAGGGATCAAAGTTGACTTGATTGATTCCCCAGCTCAACCATCCACGATAAATGGTATCGGGAAGCAACTTGTATTTTTCTCCATTTTTCTAAAAGGAGAAACATTCACAACAACCAAACACTAAAACTAAGCTTACCCCAACATCATGTGTCCGGATGAATGCAGGTCCAAGTTCGGGGGACCATACTTTGCTGTATCCGTTGCAGCGTGTATTACTGATAAAGTCCGGAGCCAGGAAATAGCGCACTCGCACCTATAAAATTTTCGTGATGAGGTTAAATAAGGGAGAGTGCAAACCTGGACAGTAGCCATGTCATAGGGGCAAAGCCGAGTCTCATACTTGGCTTTCATCAGGTTATTTGAGAAGAATCGTTCTTGCTCATCGACTGTGAATTTAATCCACGTACCAAGTTTATAGTCATGCCAGTCTTGCGAGCATACTAGCTTCCCACCTGAAAATTTTTTATAGTAAAATGAAATATAAACGAGCTGACTTCTATAACGTATGGTAGGACTATACAAATACATAGTCCTGAGGCGAGCAGTGTCGCCTGTAGAGTCTCCAGTTCTGATAACCACGACACCTGTACAAGTTCGATTTAATGATTACTAATAGGGGCACTCAAACCTTCATGTCGAAAGTCCAAGTTGCTTCTCATATCTGCAGCCTGTGGCACACGAAGCGGCTTCCCGGGGCAGACTGGAAGTCCATCTTTGAACATCCCTATAACATAGGAAATGAACACCAATAAAAATTATCAAGGAACAAGATGTATGCAGAATCAAATGAACTAATTGTTCTTAGAATATGAGATTCCGACAGTTGATACACACAAACATCACACCCTATTCTAGACAGACGGTGATTGAACAAACAAAAATTCATTTTTAGCAATCCCAATTCATTAAAATTATAAATTCTCGTTGTCGACACCTTTTCAAAGTAAAACTACAAATGTTTTACTTTGAAAAGCCAGCTGGCCAGTTGCCGTATTCTTGAAACTGCGCGCTCTTTTTAAAAAGCAATTGCTGCGAGACCTTTTAATAAACACACCGCTGAATCAGGGAATGAGGCGCAGTTTTAAAATGAGGGACAAATTTCAATATTGATTTCAATACAGCATCATATTGCATTACTGTATTCCCCATGAGGATTTCCTCAGCTCAAAGGCTCCAAGCTGCGAGACCTTTAAATTAAGACACGTCTGAATCAGGGGGGGTACGGCGAAACTAAGCGACAAAATTCAACATTGTTTCCCATACAAATTGTACTCTTATATTCACCCAATATTTCCTGATCACCTTCTTCAGTTTGAGGACATTTAGCCAGCATCAAATTAGTATAAAGAATCTATGAAATATACAATCTATCATTTTCTTCAGCATCTAATGTCCAGGCAAGCTTTTCGGCAGTATGATCCATCTGACATAAGAAAGTGTGACCGAATTTTGCAAATTTTCAGCGATACACATAACTATAGCTCCTGCACGCACCCACCACAATTAGGGAAATATTTTCGGCATCCCAAGAGTTTCTCGGAATTTCCGATGTTTCATGAATAATCCAATCTAAAACAGAACTCGTCCACCCTGTTATTTCTTGAGTGAATAGTGTATGTGTACATATCTCGCATATTCACTACTCCCCAAAGGTATTGCAATAGTTGTTCCGCCACAAGAAGGTTCGTTAATTTTAAATAATAAAATCCACTAAACTGAGGTCTACTTTTTGGTTTGTATTTATTAAAATCGACTGTATTTAGATGAGTGGTTTCATTGATCCTGCACTGCGTGAATTAGCTGCTGAGCTAAGAAGGGATAATGATATCCAGAAAAAGGTAAACCTAAAAAAGATTGGTTTTAAAAAACAAAAGATTTGGCAATAGTATATATTTAAAATGATAATGAATATGTTAAACCTTTAATTCATGGTTAACCAGACCGACTCAATAGTGTCCGGACTCCGGACGCAGTTAAATTCTATAAATTATGCATATAAAATATTTTAGTAATCAAATATAAATTAACTGTTATAGATTGCCGATTTGAAAGAACAAATACAGCTCACGAAGAGTCGCATCCAGAAGATGCTGAATTCCGTTAGTTCTAAATTTAGTTGACTGCAATGGTGCCAGATGGCCGACTTCATTCAGCGCTTTATAATAACTATACAGATCAAAATGAAATGTGCAATAATTTTTTCAACATTTAAGGTTGATGAACGTATATCCCGTCTTACAACAGGCAGCGCCAGCCTTTCGAAACAGAACGAGGACGAAATTTTGAAACAACTCGAAAAGGCCGAGAAAATGGGAGATTCTGCAGCCGAAAGTATCATTAAAAGTGCAAGGTAATCGATAAATCAAGAATATTTCATTATATTTGTATTATTCCAGTCAAATTTCTACCCAGAGTACCGATTCACAGAATTGTGACCATTTTGCCGAAAGGGTTACCGTCCTTCGTTCAAAGGTCTGCACAAATGGAACGAGTTCCTCTTAATTTTACATATTTAGCTAGCTCTTCTGGGCCAACTTGAAGGCGAATTGAAAACATTCCGTAAGGAATCAGCTGATGACAATAAAATTCTGAAAGTGGCACAGGAAAAGGTATTCTACAAAAAAATTATGCCGATATTACTAGCAACTCTGCAGATGAATGAAATCGAAGAACTTCGAAGTCAAATTGTCAAGAAAGTAGAACCATATAGTGTAGCTGAAGAGAGATTGAAGGTATTCCTAAAGCACAATTCAATCAGATTCGTAAACAATAATTATTTTATGCAGTAAGCATAACCATCATTGTAAAAAATACAAATGGACTTGGATATAATCCTAGTTAAACAAAAGAGCTAAATGTATTATTTGCGTTACAAGATCTCAGCAAATTGCTAACTTAGAAATGAATTTGCAGTCAATCAAAACTCTAACTAGCTCGCTTTCTGCTCTGGATCACCTGACGGAACTGGCTGGCACTACTGCAGAACAGAAGAAAAATATTTCTAATCTCTCCAAAGACATTCGTAAATTCCTGCAATCTATCCCGGATCAAGTAAGTAATAAGCAGCTACCGAAGAATGACAGATTCCATTATAGAGCAATGTGCCTACTTATGAAATGGATTACTCTACCAACGGCTCATCCATCAATATTCCCTTCACAACCTTTTCAAACACTGAAATTAGTTCATTCTCAGTGAATTCCCTGTCTTCTTGTTCAAACGTATGTTTATGTACTGTAGTAATTGCAAGAGGTTGCTTTCTCAATATCACAGGCATAAACCGCTTAAAATGAAATCTTAATCAGTTGATCGAGTTAAAAACATATATCCAGGATTCTGCTTCGGACATTAACTCGCCATTTAAGAAGGCTTCCAAAGAAGAAAGTGACAAAAAGCCATAAACTAGCCAGCCCTAGTAATCTAATCTTGATTGAATGTAACTTAACATTGTCGACAATAAACCATTTCCAAGACTGTTAACAATTGTTGTTCTAAACCATGTAAAAAATTGTGTGTGACTCGCTGGAAATTCCGACGAATTCGCCTTCACGGCTCCCCGCGCCCCAAGGCTTGAAATATTGAGAGTGTATTTGCGTACAACCGCAAAGCAATGTTTTTCACCTGACGAGCTGACACAATTTGTTTTAATTAAAATTCCTTTTTTCCTATTTATGCAATTTATAATAAAAATACCAAATGAATTCAGGTAATTATGCTAGCAAAAATAGTTCCTCTGTCGGCCGTTTCGAAACTACCTTCGTTTCCAACTGTAAGCGTGCGGTCCGTTTCGTCAAAGTATCCACGGCCAACTCCTCGACCTTATAGGTGAATGATTTCTTACGTTGTTGGTAAATATTGCTATTATTTTAGACGTCGTTTGTTTGAAGCTGCTCTTCAGCCAATTCTTCCGAAGGAAGTTAAAGTGTGCACTGCACCAGGACTTATTCACAAGCAGAAAGTCGCGGAGGCTCAGGAGGTTGGCCTATTTATATATTACTGCATTATATGGTTTTTCAGTATGCCGACGTAGAACTTGCTCTTTCTGAGTTGGTCAAGAAATGGCTAGTGAATGAGGAGTTCCGAGTGATGGCTGTTTGCCAATTTATGTCTGTCCCTGGAAGAACTCTATGGTTGACAAAGAATCAGTACGTTCATGATGCTGATATTGTTTTCGAATGTATGTTTTTAGGTGGCGGTTGAAAGGCTTTGAATTCAGAAACTACAGCAACAAAATTATGAAGAAGGTTTTCGAAGGTATTTAATTAATTTTGATGTCCAAATGTTTTGAGCTGTTCAGGGACCGCACTATCCTCGCTTGATGTCACACTGACTGGCTCTAATGCCATTCTTTTTGGCAAGGATATTGGAGCAATTAAAGAAATCATCACTGAAACGGATAAAATGAACTGGATTATACCATTAGGTTTGCAGTTACACTGTTTCTTTTCCATCGTCTCATTCTCCAATTATAGTTATGGTTGTTGATAAGCGGATTGTCGACATACCTACTTGCCGGAAGCTAGCCGATCTTCGGTCAATGGAAGATATTCGAGCTGAAACGGTTCAAATTCTCACTACGCAATTGGGGCAGTTACCGATGACGTTAGGAGCACAATCGTCTCAGTTAATCGGTTCATTAACTCATTTATCCAATTCTCAAGACAAACAGTAAATCGTTTATTAATTTATGTTTATTTGAATTATTGTGCTGTTTGGTTTTAATGTCTATGGTAGGCTAGGAGTTTATTTTGTTGATTTGTACATTTTTATTGTTTCGTTTCATAAATCATTGTTAAAACATGCAATGTGTACTTTTTTTATACTTTACCTTCCCTGACTTTTCCAGCAGACATTTTTCTGGAATGAAGTGTCATAGGTTTTAAATTCTTTAGGCAGATTGTTATTCATTTTGTAGAATCTTTTCAGCATTATTTGACTTACTCGTCCACGGCATCATGCGGTGCGATAATTATGACACTAGGTAATATTATCCAGAGTTCGGTCGCCAGGAGATTAATTTCTATCGACATGCTTCAATATGTCAATGGTGGGTCTTCTAGGATTCCCGGCAGTAGCGTGTATTCAAAGTTGGAGATTTGTTTCGGGCTATACTGGGTTTTGTAGTGACGTGATTACTTAATGATTTTGAACGAGTGAGTTTTTTTTTCCTTTTTAATCTAGCTACTATCTTCTCGTACTATGAATTTCGCTATTAACTATTTGTTATTCGGATTCGGTTCTGTCTTATTGGCATTTAGCCTGGTGTTATGAAAACTGGGCTAAAACTGCAAGCGCGTGCATAGCGTGTAAGCGAAGATTCTGCATCCTTCATTTCATCCCGAAATACTATTATCAAGTTGATTCATTTGAATCTATATTTGATTACTTTTTATCACATGTACAGGACATTAATTAGCTAACTTCCAACAAGTCGCTTTTTTGACTGAAACGTTTATAAATTATGATTTCTCTCCATCTTGACTTGTGGATTTATATCGATCAACATTGTAACTATAATTACGATTTATTTTATTTATGATCTAACCGTATTTTATAAATGGTATATTAGAGTCAGTAGAAGAAACAATTGAACCCGAGCGGGGAATTTAAGGAACAGGAGCGCGCAAAAAGGTGTGCTGTGCCGGGCGGCTCGGGATTAAAAATATTAAGCAACACGTTTCAGGATAAGTTATGTAATACTCTCTCTATATATAATGAATCTAATGTAGCACTAGTTGATGGTGGTAAAGGCAATATCAAATAAAGTATACGTATATATGGGCAATTTAACGTAACAATATAGCAGGTGACGGAGTATAATATGATCCGTGGGAATAGCTGGATGCCGCAGGCATTTCAATATTCATTTTGGTGTGGAATGTTCGAAGAAAATCGGATAAACGGGCCTGAAATTTCAGGATCCTTTTCGCCTGAATCAGGTCATATCCTCGTTTCATAACCGGAATAGCACATGGGAGGATGGTTTTGGCCAAATGAAAATAAGTGTTTGGGGTGAAATGAATAAGACTACAACAAATGTATATGTACAATAGACAGAGGAATTGGCGGATATCACATAATATTTCAATACTTTAGTTTGGATTTCAATGTAGCACAGAATACAGTCAGATTGGTTGGTTAGGGGGCTACCACAAGACCGACTATTCGAAACCGGTTTGTTACTAGCCGAAAGTTAGTTTTTTAAACGAGATAAAACTGAGCGTTTTAATGAAAAATGCTGATTATAAAATGGGTACAGAAGAGTTCTACACCATGGGGAACTGTCCGGTCAGGATAAATTGATTGGTTTCTTTAACTACTGGAGCGTTTCCTTCGGCCATTTGAGACCGATGATTTTCTGCTACCGGGAGTCGGCGGAGCGGTCGTATTGCTGGTAGCGGGTGACGATCCTGGAGCGGCCTGCAGTCGTGTGATCAGCGAATCCAAGCTCTGTGACGCCTAAACCTGTATGCTTAACTTTTTCTTACACTTTTGTTGATGTTTTGTGTTTTCGTTCTGATCAAATCCCAGAACCATGGAAACCCTTTTTATCGTATCGCGGTGTTGATCTTGGCATTGAAAGGAATACGGCTACTATGGTATTTAGAGGCTACAAGAACCTTAGAACCGAGTTTTAGCAAGTTCTGAACAACTTAGATACGTTCTTTCTGGAGAGTTTGTATAACAAATGAATACAGTTTGGATGTACTTCTCTTCCGTGGTACTCACCATTCTCCTAACAGTTTCATCTCTCCGACTTTCCTCCGCCTTCATGTTTTTATTGTGACGGGGACTCGATTTCTCATGTGAAACAAATGGCTAAAATAATATGTTTCTAAATAGGAGAGTCAAGAGTAGTTTTAAGATTAAGGTACTCCACTAGATCGACATTGAATTTTACGGGCCGGCCCGGACCAGGGCCGCAATTTAAAACGGATAGACCAGAAGTTGGAAGTTTTCTTCATTTCGGAGCAGAATGTTATGTTACTATAATCTGTTACAAGAGCTAGTTTTCCAGCGCAGTATCCTACGGAGCACTGGTGCTAAATACAAGTCAGGGCCGAAAATTTAACAAACAGGAAACGAACTTTTCCCAGCCCTGATACAAGTGAATGGAAAATCGGAATATTGGGAGCCTTTTCTACAAAAGAACATTCATTTTTATATGACACCGCCGCTCTCCTGGTTACCGCGTTGAATGCATATCTCTTCCAACAGACTATACTATTGTTAGAAATCAAGATGTTGTTGGGGTCTCAGTTCAATAAGTAGTATGCTAACTATCGTATTAACTAACCGTAAAGTCCCTTTGTAGCTTCTTTGGAGTTGTGAATTGGTTGAATACATAAGGCTGTGTGTTTATATAAAACCGACTGCTCGAGGCAACCTTTTCGAAACTTCGCTGTTTTCCATTTATTCTGTACTCACAGACGAACACATCTTCCTCCTAAAATAGCAAAGATGGGCCGGATTTTCCGTTTCGTAATATGCTAATTGGACTCCGGCGATGGAAATGGTCCCGTCAAATTCGGATCCCTATTGGACTATGAGCAGCTACGGTTAGTTTTCCGAATACCAAGAGCTATAGTCTACGGACAAATCTATGTAGTTTAAAGGTCTATTTATTATAACGCGAGCGCACAATTATATCGGTTGCTTGTACATTTTCTTTCGATTTCCGCGCTCCTTCTAAATTCTACAGTACACCTCTGCGCAGTATCAGGGGAAGCCGCGGTATTACATTAAATGAATGGAACAACGATGGATTGGGAGCCTTTTCTTCAAAAGTACTTTCATTCATTTTATATAACACCGCTGAAAACCTAGCTCTGGGATTAGAAGACTAAATTATCGCTTTTAGAAGATAATTTTGTGGTTTTTTCAATAGAACTTCGGTTTGTAAAAGACATTTATATATAGTCCTATATTCAAGAGTAATAATGGAGTGTTAAAATAGAATCTTGTTGAAAATGGCTCTGAAATTATTCGAAAACCGAAAATATACGCAAAATGTCCTTAAAATACGCAAGTAACAGTCTATTATTACTCTTGAATTAGGCTATACAGCTGTTATTTAGGTTTATTATAGTTACCTTGAAAAGAGGAACAGTCGGCCTTCCCTTACTCCAAGTGTCCGGGTCTAAGACCGTGCAGCGACCAACCACCGAGTCCAATGGCAATGTATCATAGAAGGGAGTGACAAACACCTGGAAAAAAGAAATAATGATTACACAGTCCTTTAATTACTAGAAAGTTCTTTAACTCAAAAGAGTCGATAGTTTAGTCCTTTAACTGCTACATAGTCCTTTAACACAGCAGTTCAAACAAAGTCCTTTAAAATGAATATTCGGCTTCTATCCGTTGTTTACCGACCACTCCGGACCCACCTCATTCTTATGAAACTCCCTATTCGAATCGCAGACAGTCTCATGTGGTCGGGCGTAGTAGAAACCGAAAACGAAACGATGACCTCCCGGAGCGTAAAATAGACGATCAACACGGAATATGCGGAGGTCCTGCAAAGAAAAAGATTACTGTACTCGTATTAATCTATTTCAGAGGGGCTCCATAATTTCTAAATTTATGTAGTTGATCACTCGTCCAACTGTTTCTTGGAGCTTCAGAAATGAGCAGCCTCCAGAACAAAGTTCGTAAAATTTCTACGAACCTTTCTATCGAACTCCTCATGTTTGAGCATTGTTGGTGGCTTGACCACCATGTTTCCGGGCCCTTCGTTCTTTTCTTTTTTCTTTTTCTCCGTCGATTCGAATCTTTTTAGAATCTTTTTGTGCTCTTCTCCAATTGCCCGTTGTACATAGACGGTCTCGTTAAGGCGAACTTGCATATTGCGTCCGTTTAATAAAGCCTGCAAGATAACAAATTGGTCCTGCACTGAAGAGCAAGGCGGCGATGGGCGGGCCCGGTCATTTTGTTGAAAACTTGGTCCTGGCTGGGCCGGGGGCTGGCCTTTAAATGCGCAATCCTGCTGAGGAGTAAGTTAAACAACACAATATGTCTCATTGGGTACGTATACTTTGTCTTCTGGGTTCGGTTTTGACCAAATTATTTTAGACCAAAAATATAATATGAACTCTAATCCTATCCTAAAATAGAAGTATACAGCTAGGAAAGGTGACATCCCGCCCTTTTTCAACAACGTCGCAACTATATAAATCAACCTTTGGAGAAATGCACACTGAAGGATTGATTTTTTTAGGGAGATCAGTTATTAGAAGTTCATTAAGAAATCTATAGTCGATGGACGGTTCGCTTGCAGGGTTATACGGTCAGTTTTGCAAAGGAGCGCGGATACTAACGGGTAATATACTGAAACCCAAAGAGATTAGCGCTCCAGCGCAACAATCGCCGTCTTTTACCTGCAAGCAACTTGTCCGTCGACTATAACATTAAGTTGAAAAATATTATTTCTTCTTGATTCTTGGCTCCATAAGCTTACCTTAAAGTAGAGACACTCTTCGAAGCGCGGCTCCAGTTTCTTATGTAGTGGTACATCCGTAGACGGAGTGCCGCCGGTTATGTCGCCCTTACAGAAACGGCAAACATAGTCCTAAAGCGAAAAGATAAATCATTTAGCAAATGTGAGTTTTAGAAAGTATATTTAAGCTAGCTTTAATAAGAATGCTAGCAGTTCGTTTAATAATCCTGGTTAAAGGTATAGTCAGCGTTGTCAACAATCTTATAAATACGCAGGTGACACTCCATTATTACTCTCGGCGATGACTATATGGTCCATTCAAAAACTAGAGGAGTAGTGCGGTATTACAGCAGCTCGTCTTCGTAAAACAGAATGAAATATCCTCCCCGACTCTCTGTAGCAGGTTGCCATTTACTTGCGATCTGCCCGCGAACTTGCGAGGTGCTGGCAATGTTTTCCCCCAAGTTAATGACTACCTGCGGACCAAGGCGCAACATTGAAAAGTTTCCAACAACCCAGCTTCTGCAATACCGGGCCCCTGATCCACGTTATAAAGTGAACTACACCATATATTTTTAATCTGTACTCACAATGCTTTCATCAACGTTTCCTACACAATCCGTGTGCAACCAGAAGTGACAAGTATCACATTGCAGCATTTCTCCATCTTCTTCCAGAAGGCCACATTCACAACGAACCTGAAAAATAAGCTTAGGAGGGATTCGACATGCGTTCCGAGCACTTAAAATTGACGCGGCGGGTTACACCGGTGGTGATTATCCGGACGGCCCGGCATGGGTTTCAAAATTTCAGGCCGGGCCTGTGACCAGCTCTGGATTACACGACTCGCTTGAGAACCCCTTCGAGTTTTAGATATTTCAGGGCTATCTCCAGTTCAAAACAAACCCATTATAAACTAATCCCAAATGTTAATCCTCTATAATTTTGACGCTAACTTCAAACCACAAAGAGCTTTTGTTAATCGATTAAATTTATATACTGCTAAAATTTTTGGCGGTTCAGTGCTGCTAACTATTGCAAAGTTTGCTAGTATGCCAGTTCATGGCGAGTTGGCCATTTCCGTCTGCTCTTACCGCATCGTCACCCTCCTTACAGTTGTTATTAGACCATGCGTCATCCGGGTTGTAGGAGTTCACCTAAATTACTTAAATACATTTTAGAATTTTAAATATATCGTAGTTCAAATGCTTTTAATTCGGGCAGCGAAAAACTGCCCGAGCAGCCACCCGGGCGTTTCTATACTACGGCCACTGGCTACAGTACTCACCCTAATATGCGAATCTAAGTAGCTGAGATCCATTTCCTGTTTGGCAATCTTCCCATTTTCCTTTTTCTTGTCTGGCGACTCTGCTGACATAGACGGCAGGTTAGAGAGATAATGTTGACAAAGAGCGCTAGAATTTTGAAAATATAATTTAGTTTCATAGAAATAATTCGTGAATGCCGAACCGAAGAATTCGCCAAACATTTCTTTTTGTCAAAGTGGGCGGGGCGGAACTCTTACAGGGCTGGTCTGCGGAGTGTGGTTGAAAGGCCTGATTCGTTTTAGGATACAGTACTCAATAACCAAAGTACCAAAAGGGGAGAGTGCATACAGTACTCAAAAAGACACAGATACATAAATTGCTCACCTATAAACCCGGTCGAAGTCGTCGTCATCCAGTTGATATAGCCATCTTTCAACGGCAAACTTAAAAGACTGCAGGTTACCCAAACTGGAGGCGGGGTTATCATTTCGTGCCAGGACCGAGAGCAGATGGGAGATCTTACAGTAACCCTGATGTGCACGGATTGGTAGAGAGCCGTCAACGTGTCGAATTCTAGAAGGACAAGAGTATGATAATGCTTCTTTCTTTTGGTTGATAATTTAAAAACAGCATGTAAAAAAAGAACTGAAGGTCTCTTACACCGAGCTTGGTCGAATTTGATAACTTTAGTCTTGGCTTCAGCTTACAACTTGTAGCCTACGGATGGATTACTAACTACATGACTGGAAATTTCAAAAGGACCGGGTTTCATTCTGACCGCAATTCCCATCTCTGACTATAGTGGGCGGCCAAGGCTTAGGCAAGGGTATACGTTACCAACTGCAAATTTTATTGGAGCGCGGCCGAACAATGGCGCGCGAAAACGCGGAACAATTAATTTTTATTTGTGAATGTAACTATTTTTAAACTGAGCACTCAGACCTTTAACATGCGTATCATTTGTCCGCCGACTATAACTCCATAATTATTTCGTAACTAACCTTCGTTGAAGTCCTTCAAAGACTCTTCTCATACATGATACATCTGTTGTGGGAAGTGATGAAGAACAAGCAAAGTCTACAAATAAGAATGAGCAAAATAATTCTTCTAGAATCTGATGTAAATAAATAAACTATTAAGTTTCTTTTTAAAGAAAAAGACAACAACCTTCTGTTGCTTGGATGGTCGTCAAGTTTTTTCAAGTTTCTTACAATTAGGTTTAAAATAATTGCAATCTTACGTGGTGTAGCGGCCTTTCTAATCGCTGTCCTTCTGTTTCGCAGTAAGAAAACTCGGCTGTCACGAACATTATCCGAATCTTCCTGAGGAATCTCTATGGAGGAAGCAGAAATCTTCTGAAAAAATAACTTTGTTCATATTATAGAATAGAATAGAATAGAATATTTATTGGGTTTCCGAGACATTTTATGGACATTAGTTCAGTTTAAATTGTATTCCTTTATTCTAATGTACTTTTCTGTAGCTATGATCACGGATGAGTCTTATGCAGGTTGAATATTGCAAATGCGCCCCATTGCGAAACTCTGCCCTACTAAGGTTGAAGCTCAACCGTATCCCTTGTCATAAGGGTCATTTGTGGATTATAGTATTAGGGGCTACAACGACTCTACTTCTATCCGGGGCGGTAGAAAAGCTCAACATTTATATAGTCTATAACAAATAAAAGACCGCAGAGCGCGGTGGTATACATAGGCTTCCGCAATTGCATATTTGTCTTTTTCTGGACATGATACTAAATAATACTAGTACAATAATATTTTTCTGACCACAAGCAAAAATTGTGCATCGAACCATATAATGGAAGTTTAATTTTGCCAGAGAACGAGCGATTTTTGAAACCTTAAACAAACCGCGCACCGCAGTCCTTTTTTGTAACGGACTATAACACCGCAGTTGAATGAACCCCTTTCTAGGTTTAAAAACGAACTAAAAAACCTAATTTTTGTGGTAATGAATAACTCTATTGATAATCGACGATTCAGGAAGTTTGCTACAGTAACCTACCGCATTCTTTGCAGAACCTATCATCAGTCTACATTTCTCAACACCGCAGTTGCATTTTCGCTCCGTCGGGAGTAGACCGCTCATGTTGACTGTTAGCTCGGAACCGGATGGAATATCGTTAATGGGAAAAATGCCAGCACGGAGGTGTTCACCGATCGACCTAAATACAATATGTAGTATGCAGTAAAATGGGAGTTTTTTCTGCTTTAGTGTAGTGTTGAGAGCAGCGGTCTCAAATACGTGATGATCTGAGGCTGTGGGTTCGACGCCCCGTAACGGCAGAAGGTTTCGGAAACCGGCAGCTTATTAATCCCGTATTTTGTGCCCCCGAAGACTGAATGTTAGAAAGGAGCCGTCTGTGCTCCGAAGATTCCGGAATGAATGGCCGAAACCCTGCGCCAAAAAATCGCTCGACGTGGTGCGTTTGCCCCAAAAGTACATTCATTTTTTATAATACAGCCTAAGCCCCGCTAGTGATACCGCGCTGGATAGCTATGTCTAGAGATGGACTATATTAATGTGATGTTTTAAAGACTAACACCCGCTTACTCACCATATTTCAATCCTACAATTAGGTCTACAGGAGTGCCGTATGTATCTGGTTATGTTGCCCTTTTCAGTTGCATCCACAAACAGTTTAGAGCTAAGTGCCAGAATAGGGGGCGGAGAATCGCCGGTATGTTGCGAGCAACGGGCAACTGCAGTCGTGTAGCAGATAACCTCACCACAGAATTCGCCCTGCAAAAATAAGTTAGGAAATATTCCGTGTTTTATCAATAAGCTCAACGAGCTAAATAGGTTTGGTGTTTAGTAATATGCTCAATATTCAGATCGAAAAATGATGATTACAATTTTGGCCATATAGGCTAAGCGCCATGAGTAATAATGGAGTGTAAAGAATTGAACCATCGTCTGAGCCCCTTTTGCGAGCACCGCGCCAGCATCTGGCGGCTACTCTCCGTTCAATAATCTACTTTGCAAGTACGCGTGTGCAATTTGCCTGCAGGTGCGGTGTTAAAAAGCTAATTCTGATATTTTATGGAATTTTGTGTGTTGCTCCGGTTTGCTTAATTTACTCACCAAAAAGTCGCCAGCCCTTCTCGTCGTCTTAGTCTTCAGTGTCTTTTTCCTGTTATTCACGGTACAGGAGAGTTGTCGAACAGCATCTTCTTTCCAGAACTTCTGTAAAATAAAAATGATTACAACAGCTTACAAATTTAATTAAGCATATAATAATAATAATAATATTAATATTAATAATGAACTACCTTATTTACACACAATTGCATATGACAATTGGTAGGACACTGTACGCAGAGGGCTCTGTTTATACATTCTGCATCCGAGGTGCAAGCACCCCGCGCGCACCCGCAAAGTACCCGCGGAACCGACCAATCAGAAGAAAGGTCCGATTCTAGACAGAAGCCTGAAAATTAAAAAAGTTGTTACTACATTAAAAGCTTCATTTTGTTTCAGTAGTGCTCAGAAGAGCATCAACATCGTCACATCGACCTAGTTGGAGAGATCTAGCAATCAACATGTTAGAGTACAAATTTATGGTGAGCTGTGGTGTGCAGGATCGCGTTTTTGAAAAAGACTGGATCTGGGAACGGGATTCGGGATAGATATTTTTTGTGCCCGGGATTCGGGAAAGGGATCGGGGATTCGGCAGGGAGGGATTTAGGCCAAAAAAGGCCGGGATCCGGGATTCGGGAGGGATTCGGGAAGGATCCCGCACACCACTGGCTCATAGGTAGGAATTGGCCGGCCCGGGACGGCCCCTTAGGTTCCAACCCAAATTCTAGTAGCTGAATCCCGACTTACTCTTGTTAATATGAATATAATCCATATCTTTTTTCTTCTCCATAACCACATCTTCCGGCGGAACTTCACTGTTTCTTCGCTTAGAAAGGGTTCGAGATGGTAGTCTAGAATATTAAATTAGTTAAAATGTTAAGCATCTACAGTTCAAATTGAACTATGACATATTTATTCGCTAAGAGCAGATCCTTTACAAAATTTAAAGATTACGGCTTTGGTGATTCGAACCCTAGCGGCCTACTTCAATTCCGTAACTGTAAACTTGTGTGCTCAAATACTAATTTGAAGAAATACCGCGCTCCGTGGCTAATGTCTCACACCTTACTGCGCCCCATTCGTACCTCTGCCTAAACAGTTCTCTATCCACGGCTCCCACAGTCTCACGACGTCGTTTTTCCTTCTCCATCTTTCGTGGTGAAGGCTAAAGAAGAATATGAATTATAACTTTAATATAAATAAAATAATAATGAAACTTATGAATAAAGTTAAATCTTTAATTACTTAAAGGTGACTAACCGTGCTGGCCGTAGCCTTCTTAGGCGAAGAAGCCTCAGGCACCTTGACTTCCAAGCTACCGAGCGGTGGGTATGTGCGGGTTTCGTTACACAGAGGTACTTCTTTCAAATGAAGCTGGAATAAAAGTTATATAATTAGTTATATAATACATATATAGAAGTAGTAATATAGTCCATCTCAAGACCTAGATTTCCAGCGCGTATAACAGGCGGGGAGCAGTGCTATAATAAAAATGAATGTAAAACCGGTCGACGTAGTGCGGTTTCTTTAAAAGTTCTTTCCTTTCGTATAACACTGCGCCCCGCTCGTGATACCGCGCTGAAAAGCTAAGCCTTGAGATGGACTATATTAATGTAACAATACTAAATCATACTAGTAAAACAAGCTTACCTTTAATTCATTGGTCTTGTACTGTGATAACTTTTCACGTGGTTTAAAATCCTGGGGGAAACTTCGGTTTTCATCAGCAAATACAGCTTCTAAAGTAAGTAATTTAATAAAAAGCCTTTATTTTTTCTTTTGATACGTTGCTGAGAAAACGTGCATGAGCAATAATGGATTCAATCCTGGGCAGTACTGCGTGGATCTCCAAGGATCCTAATTAGGAATTATTCAAAAAAAAAGTATTCGAACTTAACACAAATCCGTATCTAGATCCGGTCAGTCCGGATCCCGGGATAAAGGCTTACATTCCCTTCACTAGCTTTCCGTATACAGAATTATTAAATAAAAACACCATACAAATGAGCATAGTTCAAGAAACAACTTTCATTTAATGAGTGATTAGCTCCACATCTTTCAAAAACTGTTCTTTTTCAAAAAAAAAGGTTAACCCACCAGTTTTCTCGTCGCTCCTCCTTTTTCTCTTCTTTCCGGCTTCTATTTCCCAGGGTGACTTTGCTCTTCCGGTGGTCTTCCTTCCCGGATGAGCTCTCTGTACTTGTAGATCCGACATTTCTCCGGTCATAGCTTCAATTAGTCGCGCTAGCTTATCTTGTAACATCTTCTGGACCGCTTGCCGGTAGGCAACGCGGACGTCTGACTCGGACTGGACTGGCGGGAGGGGCCTGGAAGGATAGGGTTAGGTATAGTCAGCTCCAAAAGTAATGATGGAGTGTAAATAATTCAACGCTCATCTGAGCCCCTTTTGCGAGCACCGCGCCAGTATCTGGCGGCTACTCTCCGATGAATAATGTACTTTGCAAGTACGCGCGTGCAATTTACCTGCAGGTGCAGTGTTAAAAATCCTAAAAATACGCAAGTGACATTCCATTATTACTCTCGGCGCTGACCATAATTTTGTCTAATAAAACTGTAAAATAAAAAAGTGAAACTAGAACTTTCCAAGCCAGTCTTAAAGGACTGAAGCAAGAATCGCTTAACGCGTTCGGATTTAAGCTGCCAACTCACTTCTGAATCATTGCGAGTACCGGTGGTGGGGGACTGGATACAGCCGACTCCATTGGAACTGCCGTAGTTTCATGACAGAGAGACGGAGATACAGAATGAGTATGCATATCTATCTTAACTTCTTCTTCGCTCTTACGTAGCTCATCACTGGCCGCCGAACCGGGCCGCGATTTCTTCTGCGGGGCCACAGGGGAGTTCTGAGGAGACAAATATTAGGATAATTCTTTGATTTTAACTATATGATGTTTTACAATTAGAATATTATTATACTTCGAAGGGATGATCATTTTAAGTACACTTCCAGATTACTGATACTGGTAAAAATAGCTCGCCAAAAAGCCGGCACGTTTTTCAAATTTTCGGCCCCTGCCCGAGCCGGCCCGTGAAATTCCCAGCCTTGGCCAAATTGAGCCTGCCCCGGTCCCAACCTACAGTTTATAAATTTCAACAGGATAAAACTTGGCAATTAATGAGACGATACCCTGAGAATCAGGACTTTAACCAATGAACTCCGGTTCAAAGTCTCCAAGTAGGCTTCCACTGTGAAGGAGTTTCGGATCGAATTTTTGTAAGTACCCGCGTACCCTAGTTATCCGAGTAATCTACCCAATGCCCCACCCTAGTTCTCCTCTTAAAGGTCTATCGCCTTTTAAAGGACTGCTCACCTGTCTCTCGCCACTCCTTCTTTTCTGTTGTACAGTCTTCTTCTTAATCATATTAGCAATAATCTTTGCCTTCTCCGGATCTAATTGTAGCAAATGTTCGACAATCTCCTTAGAGTCCATTGTGGATGCATTTATTGTGAATGTAGGCGCGGCGGCGGTTTCGCATTCGGATCCGTGAGCCGATAGATTATCTTCTTTTGCACATTCCTTCACTCCGCTGAAAGAGCAGTTTTTGTTTTTGTAAAGTTATTTTATTTTAGTTTAACTACAGTCTGTATCAATAGCTATAGTCTGCGCCAAGAGTAATAATGGAGTGTCACTTGCGTACTTATAGGATTTTTAACACCGCACCTGCAGACAGATAAACTGCACGCGTGTACTTGCAAAGTACAATATTTAACGGAGAGTAGCAGCCAGATGCAGGCGCGCTGCTCGCCAAACAGGCTCAGACGAGCGTTGAATTCATTAAACTCCATCATTACTTTTGACGCTGACTATAGGATTCCAGGTCAGTATTTTGGAGAGCAGCGGTGTTTTATAAAAGAAGCAGAAAATCGATGGACTGGGAGCTTTTTGTTCAAAAGTACAAAATATAAAGCATTCGTAATGTTTCTTGTACCCAAAGTTTGAACTATGCAAAGTTCAAAACCGGGAAAGTTGAAAAAAACTTTAAATTTTCGATCCCCAGATGAAATGTTGCAATTAAATTGTTTTATACATGTTAAAAGAAAGAACATCCGATAGAATAATAATACGTTTAATATGATATTTACTTGTTTATAATGTTTAAACAGGTGCAGCACGAGGAAAAGTTCAGTTTTCGCAGCTCAACTCAGCCAGTTATATGAGCTAGGTAATGGCGCCTTGTATTCCTGTGGCCGCAGTATAGAAACGCCCGGGCAGTTTTTAGTGTGCATTATTGCCCGGGCTGGCTAAAAACTGCCCGGACACCCACCCATGCGTTTCTATGCTATGGTCACTGGGGAGGTAGAAAAGTACTTCAAACCAGGGCTGTTCACAGTGGGCTTCTCAAAATCGGCCCGGGCCGGCCGTTTCAGAACCCCGGTTCACGGGCTGGTCCTTAGTAATTTTTGAGAAATAACGCCATTTCAGTCCCGTTCAGTTTAGAGCGGATGTTTGAAACTTGGTAGGTGTACTATAACAAGTTGTATCCTTAGTAATTCAAATACTTTTTACAACGTTTAACGCTGCTCTAGAAGCTAGAATTTCTAGCAGAAATCTTGTAAAGAAATTAAAGATACAAATAAATGTTGTGAAGTTTATGCTAAATGTAAACCTATATTGGTTTTTAAACACAACAATATTAGATTATAAACTACTCTGTTAATGAAGTAGTAAAACTATAAAGAGCGGCATAGTAAACTACAAGATTTAACATCCTGACGAAGGTGCCGCCAGGGAAAGAAAAGGGCAGGCCGGTTAACAAAATTTTCCAGCCCAGGGCCGGCAGATCTCTCAGATTTGCGTCTCTGATTTAGGCTGGGTGCAGTAATAATATGTGTTCTGTATTTTTGTTTGTTTAATATAGTAACATGCAGCAGAATAGGGCTGGGAATTTGACGGGCCGGCAGTGCCGGGGCCGACTTTTTGGAAATCAGGCCGGGGCCGAAAATTTGAGAAACGGGCCCGGCCGGCTTTTTCCCAGCCCAGTGGCAGAAGTTTCAATAGTTATAATGATAGGAATAACGTGATCTACTGCTTGGACCCACAGCTTCAAACTGGAATGTTCTTCCACGCGTAGGTGCCTAGTTTACAGTTGCGCAAGAAATCTTCGAAGCTCCAGAACTCCAAATCCAGGAGCTTCAAGTACTCCATAAACCAAAAAAACTCCAAAGTTCTAAGAGCTGCAGATGTTTTAAGAGCTACGTTACTATCTTGTTATCCAATATTCGTTTTTATTTATTCGTTAACGCCTCGTTTGGAATAGCGTGCAATTCGTAAAAAACACACAAAATCACATGATTTTTAAACATAAGTCTGCATCAGATTAAAAATATAGTTTTGGATTAGCATATTCGGAAAACACCTTGCGGGCGGGGCAAAAAAATTGCTCTGAAAGTATTCGAAAACCGAAAATTTTCCTTAAAATACGCAAGTAACACTCCATTATTTGAATAACACGGACTGCGGACATTTGGCTCCCATTTGTATTAGAGCGCGTTTACCGCTAAACTGAAACTATAAAAACAGGCGCGATAGCGCCGCTTAGGCACCCAGAAGCCTACTGGCTGATTCACACTTAGTATACTATTTATTAGAAGCTAAATAGTATCCAAAAGTAAAGTATTTCATCCAGGATTTAAAGTCAGAAAAAGTGTAAATATTTAGAGTGGCGCTCTAATGTTAACTTTTGGGAGCCAAATGTCACTAAACCGAATCACACTAAGTCCTGATCTTCTAATTGTTAATCGAATATAGTCAGCAAAACATGCACTTTTTCTATAGAATTGCAAAATCAAAGAATACTTTGCTCTATTCAATTAAATCGTAAACACGAAATTTCATAATTTCCAGCAGAATTGCTAGTTTGATAGACTCCCCATCAGGTAAACTTCGCCGTGGAATAATCCCGAACAACAAATGAGAAACCGTAAACACCGGGCAACATAAAACCAAAATGCAGGAACAATTTAGAAGTAAAAAGGAACGGTCTGCGATTCGTAAAAGACTAAATGAGAACTTTGTAACTGTAGTTTTGAAATTAACGGTAGGTTGTTCAACATCTTGAATTCAGTATCTGGAGAGCTTGAAGCTGGATAACTAAACTCGGAGTTTAAGCTTGCTTAACTGAAGAAACGTGTAAACCTAGGTTGACACAAATTTGAAAGAAATCGGTAAAACAATGAACAAATAACGTTTTTAGAGGCAAATCTTGGATTTTTTGGCAATATCCAAGGTTTTCGCCATTTCCCTGACGGTAGTTCGTATTGTGGTCATACCTGGTTCCTGGCTGATCCGAATGTTCCAAATCTGCCGGATACAACCTCGGCATATCGGTGAAATCCAGATCCTCCTCCGCAGTCTCTTCAGCTTCACATACCGACGTACAGGCCTCAGCCTAAAACATCTCAATTGAGCAAATTTGAAAGGACTGATTAAAGGTATATCCAACTGAAATTAAAGGACTGCAACAATTACATATAAGGCCACGCCCACCAAGTTCAAAACAAAATCACACTGCGTCGTTTTATATGCTACTAGATTAGAGTCCGGTTAATGATATTTCCGGAACTATTGTCCTCTGGCGAGTAAATAAAACGCAGCAGTGGCGTAAAATGAGAGCAGGTGCAAGAAAACGAAAAGGTATTTTTAGTGATCCTGAGTAAATAGATGTATTACGAGTGAGAGAGTGATGGTCAATCAGAAAACTACAATCTTAATTCAAAAGCTCGGCGCAGCAAATAGTTGATGCGGTGTTGTAGAAACTTCAAAGAACTTTCAGTAAAATACGGAGACCTAAAACTAATGTTTGATTATAGCATTCTACTATTCCGGTTCAGTAAAAAACTGTAAATCCTTAGATCAGTGTCCAGGGCTGCGTAAATCCTGGGCCCGGCCGGCCCGTTGGAGGCTCTGGTAAGGGTATATCTTTACCCAAAATGTAAAAACCAGGAAAACTAAAGTATTTAGTAAGTAGCTATTGCACAACAAAAAGCAGGTCCAATTACGCTTTATCCAAATCTAGGCGTAGTTGTTTTAATTTATCATGTCTATTAATATGGGCCCAGATTTCGCAAGGCTAAGATTATCCATAGTCAGGACGGAACAGGCTTTGAAGCTCCTCCGAAGCTAGGTGCAGTTCTAAAGCTTCTAGCAGAGTGCAAGAACGCGCTCTATTGCAAACTCGCAACTAAATGAGATAAGCGTGTAATTTCCCTTAGGCCAAGTGCAATTGGCTGCAGGAATAACAGCAGACAGTCCTTTAAAAACATTCTTTTGTGATTGCAGTCCTTTAGATTCTCGTTACTATAGCAATAAGAGCTATACTGCCGTGCAAAAGAAACTTCAGCTGTCCCACAGATACGTCAAAAATGAGTTAATTCTATTATACATTATAAATTAGGTTGAACGGGCTTTTTATGGTTGACAAAATATTTGTCGGGAAGGGAAATGTAAGCAATGTATATAATCGGATTCAAAAGTAATACGGCCGTGTTAATAAAATTGGGTTGCAGGAGTGTTGCAATATTTTGTCTGAGTAAGGCAGTGCTAAAGCTTGCATGCAATCTGCTGATATCGCGCGCGTAGAATGCCAGCAGGCATGTGTAGGTAATTTAGCCGAACCAACTGTTTGAAGAGTCACCATCGGTGCCGAATAGGTCAGAAAAATTAACAACGGCACCCCTTGGCTATGAAATATTCAAAACTAACACCTTTGAATTTGGAACTACAGTAACCCCTGCTTACCGGTGTGAGACTATTGGGCCTTGTGACGGCGGCACTTTGAATTCCAGAATCAGGACTGGTGGAGGTGTCGGAAGCGGGCGCGGAGTTACTGTGCCAAGGAGTCGAACGACGGGCAAGGGAGACCCTGGAGGAGGGTTCCGGCTAAAAAGGTAAATATCAATTGAACGTAATGAAACAGAAACGGTATTATTCATAGAACCAAAATTTTTTATAGAAAACAAGTTTTATCATCGATCTCTGGATATGAAGGTCATCTCATACCAGCCCTGTTTGAATCCAGGCCTATATAGTCGGATTCAAAAGTAATACCGCCGTGTAATCTGCGCATTTTACCATTTTAACACTGCATCCACTGACAATTTACGCGCGTGGAACCTACAATTGCAAGTTTGCCTCCATTGTATGTCTCAGACAAGAATTTATTTTTCCGCCTGCGCTAAATCTAACCTTACACGGTTGTATTGCTCTTGAATCCGACTATACTAGACTGAGAAACGTTTTGACATCCAGGCAAGACCTCAAAGTAGTTTGGAAACCCTGATTTTGGTCAGAATTCAGATTCTTACAAAGAATAGAATCTTCTTTTTGAATGTGAACTTTAATTGGAGACTTCCCTAATATCCTTCCAGGAATACTCAAAAAGATCCCAATTCAAAAGCGTTAGTTAGAAGAAAATCTGCATAGCACGAGGTTTTACCATCTAATCTGATTATCTTTATTTTATTTAAGACTATTTTTAGTAATATTATTTGAGGACAGAGATTAACTTTACTTTATAACATTAAACCCCCGCTTACTATAAATATAAATGTTGCTCATATTCTTTAATGTCAAGGGGATTCTACTGCAGGTGGTTTCCAGATATTAATAACTGTTTCTGGATTATATATAGCTCATTGGCGTCCGCCCGACGATTACGCGAGCTTTGGGAACTAATCTTATGCACTGCGTTTACGCTAGCTTGTACAAATTATACTGGGTAATTTTAAATTCAAATTTGGCGCGTTATCGTTAAAGAAGGGTGGATGCTCAAAAGTGGTTTTAGCCCGCAGTGATGCGATAGTCCCGCGTCAACGTAGGGTTAATTTGAACGTTGTAAACTCAGGATGGTCGTAAATCACGCGTAAACGCAGGATAGAAGTCTATAAACAAATTTTCCAACTTTCTTACCCTAAACTGATGTTGGTTGAAGAGAGTCGGCGCTGGGCTAAGTGGCGTCAAATCGGTATGTGGACTGGCCGAGCAGGCAGAAGCACTTCGCATCTGAGATGGAGTAGGACTTGTTATCGATGGGGTGGGCGATGTGAAGGTGGTCCCACCACGAATAGGTCCACCGGGCGATTGCTGCCAACCTAAAGTAGCTACTGTACAGTTGATCAATAAGAATAGCAACATATTATTAGACAGTTTGACAAACTTTGCAAGTATTGGGCGAGTTTGGAAACTTTGGAGTATGACGAACAATGTAATCTATACTGTGTATAGACTATACACTCTTTTTGGAAAATCTTAAAAATACTGTACTCAAAACCGAAATAGCTTGTCTCTGAGAATGAGCGAATTCATTTCTTGCTGAACATTATTAAGGGCTTATGGATTTGAAATGCTTTGCAATACTTGAAACAAGCTTCATTGGTAAAGTTGGCTTTGCCGGAAGACATGACTGACAGAAAAGGAATAATTTGGAAGGCAACTGCAAAATTTCAGGTTTCAGTGCAAAATAGTTGTGTTTTCTGCAGGTCTGTTTGGGAGTTTCGTAAGGTTACAGTTGAATAATAGTTGTCTAAAGCGTACCTAAGTTCTCATAACCTGTGATCAAACCGATTTTGAATGAATATTATTATTATTTTTAGTATTAAAACAGTTGTACTTACTTATATTAGTAGCGTTACCAATAACCGTATCAGGCTGTCCACCAACTCGAAACTTAACTTGTGCTGGTAATAGAAGCTGTAAGAAGATAATATACAATATTGCTTACTAAAACACTATGTTTTTAAAGACTATAGCTACTAGAGTACTCCAATTTTACTTATATGCAACTAAAATCAGTGATTCACATATATACATTCATGAAAATGTCAAAGCAATGTTTTGAACACTATCAAGAACCAAAACATAACCTAGGAGAACCAGGCAGGGTTAGGAAAGGGCCTGTCCGTTTCTCAAATGTTCGGACCCGTTAAATTTTCAGCCATCGAACAAGTAGCCATATTCACGAACATTAGGGATTCTCTACCCTTCCTCGAAAGCCGGTATATTTTGGGCGCCCTTGACTTCCCTATCAGGGTCAGGGAAGGGTAGGGAGCTCTCCGAATTGTTCGTGGATACGGCAAAAGGATGCGGTTAATTAAACTGAGTGTTGGAACGTTGTCAGCCTGGGCCAGACCCGACACGTCTTTACCTCTCATCCGATTCTGTAATAAACTTATAATAATATACTCACCCTGGGTGCATTATCTCCAGTAACCTGAATCGGTGCTCCTGACCTGAATTGCCCGTGTACCCGCAAAGGGGAAGGGGCCGCGGTCAAGTTTGGTGCCAGTTGCTGAAATGAAGAATACTGTTTGTAAAGTGTTTCATTTCATGTTATTTCAAAAGATATTCAAAAGCGTATATATGTTTTGACATAATCAAAATGGTGTTATGGGGTTTATAATTGGAAAACAAATTTTTGTGTGTACAACATGAATTAGTAAAATCTAGGAAATTAAGCCAGGCCCGGAAAAAGTGAGGGCCGAACCGGGCCGTACTCCTGTGAAAAGAGGTCCACACTTTTGAAACCGTTCAATGAAACGGATGCTCAAAATTTTCCAATATTTGATATTTCGCAATAGTGGGGCCTAGTAGGGTCGTCCCGGGCCTAGAAATTTTGATAGGAGGGTCGACCCTTGCCACCCTTGGTGGAAGCCAAGACTCCTCAACTACTGCTGCGTACCTGTATATTCTGTTGCTGTGGATTCTGTGCTCCAGAGGTTCCAGCGACTGGTCGAATAAGCAGGCCTAAATGGGGCGGCGCTTAATATCATTAAAATTACTTAAATAATATTCAGGAACTACTTGTTTTCACACCGCAATTACTTCCCTATAGGACCCAACTTTTGCACTTTTGTTTATTATCTAAGTAGTCCTTAACAGAGCTTGCAAACGGCAGGAAATATGTGCAAAGTTTTGTGCTGAACTTGAGTTTGCAAATTAGATTTTTTAGCTACATCCGATATAGTCTGATCCAAGAGTGATAATGGAGTGTTAAAAAAGAATCTCGTTAAAATGTCTCCGAAGGTATTTGAAATATACGTAAATTTGCTCCAAGTTACGCAAGTAACTCGGGGTTATTCCTCTTGAATCAGACTATAGGATGGGTCAGTTAAGGTTTGAATTGGTATAACATGACAAAGTTGATTGTTTTCGGAGTTTTGAGTTCAAGAAAAAGATTTTGTTAGGCCAGTCCTAAGTTTTCTGCTTCCAATTTGAGTTGGTTCTTCAATAAGCTTCAGTAGTTTATTTCACAAGCTTACGAAGTCTGCGACACGGTTTATATTCTGGGTTTTGTTCAAGGAAGAGGAAACAACCCAGTAAGCTCATTTTCGACACCGCGTCTAATTTTTCGCTCCCGCATACCTATTTTTGCGTATCCTGCATCTCCGGCGGTGCCCTGTGAAGATCGAAACATACATGGTACAGCCTCGTAACTCATAGCATCACATCATGTGAGGAAAATATACTAAAAGATAGATTAAAAAGAATATAAAGAATATAAATATAAAATAAACATAGTTACAAGAAAACTATTTAGATAAAACAGTGAGCCAAGAATTTAAAAAAGTTCAGTAATATACTTCACAACGAGCTGGAAAAAGTTCAAGACACGATTGGCAAAACGCTGGCAAGCCCGGCCGACCAGAGCTGGTTACCGGCCCGGCCTGAAATTTTGAAACACAGGCCGGGCCGGCCGGATAATCACCTCTGGGGGTAGGCAGAGCTGGTTACCGGCCCGGCCATTGCTATTTAAATGATAATTATAAACAGTTCAGTAAGTTATATTCGAGAATAATAATGGAGTGTTATTAAAGAATCTCGTTGAAAATGGCTCTGAAAGTATTGGAAAACCGAAAACCTACGCAAAATTTCCTTAAAACACGCAAGTAACACTCCATTATTCATCTTGAATCAGACTATATAAACGTAAAACAAACGGTATAATAGACCTTTGCACTATTTATGGGTGTTGTCCTAAGACTAACCTCTGCTGGTTCTGGATCACGTGCTAATACATATTTCGACATATCGCATATATTCCAATAAATAATGACGCGCGTTCGGACCAAACCCATGACCCATAGTTTCATAACCTAGCCTACCAGAATAAAGCAATTTCTTGAAAAAACGGGATCTATCCGATCTGTAAAATCGGAACTTCAGCTGCCGGAATTCGTTTTTGACTCCGAGAAGCTTAAGATCCGGGCAATTGGAGTCTTTTAGCTTGAAATTTCCAAGTTATAAGTATTTTATAAGTACTCTTTATTTCAATTTATTTTTTCAAGAGAAAGAATTATAAGTTTGGGTAAGGCTGGAAACCATAAGAATTCGGGCCAGCCCTGTGGCCGTAGTATGGAAACGCCCGGGAGCCTGCCCGGGCAACAATTTGTACCTACTCGGGCAGCCAAATATACTATGGCCACAGGAATCTATAGCTTGTCGGATCACATTCATATTATAGTCAGCGCCAAGAGTAATAATGGAGTGTTGCTTGCGTATTTTTGGAGAATATTGCGCAAATTTTCGTTATTTGATGATTTTCGGAACCATTCTTAAAGAGATTATTTTTCAACACTCCTATTATTACTTTTGGCCCGCACTATACAAATATGGTTTACTAGAATAATCCTTTAACCCAAACAATTTAAAAAATGCGCAAACAGAAAGATAATATTGTTTCCTCTGTGCGAAGTCAGTCACAAGATGAGTTTCGATTTTTGTCGACCGCAGGTTTTATGCGATCCGGCGCCTTTATTGCCAGTTAAAAACGCAAGTATCCAGCCAAAATCTGAGCAAAATAAGTAAAAACAAGAGGTATTGATAGGATTTTGTTAAGTTTTTTCAATTTTAAATAAATTAATAAGGTAATTTAGTTTATAAACTATTTTACAAAGTAAGTAAACCATAAAACTTTTGTAATTGATTGAGATCTTTCAAAATAATTGAACACAAACAATACGTTCTCTTAGAAAATGAAAATAGCATCAGCTGTTCGATGATGGAACGGTCCGGATAGCTTTCATGCGTTTCCAGACAATCCGGGCCTAGCCAGGTTCGACCCAGGATCGATCCCGTAAGGACCACCCTGTGTTTACCCGACTCCCAATTAGGCAGTCCTTTAAAATACATAAATTTTCTTTTTCTTCTCGCAGGTTTCGCGATTGGAAAATCAATAAATTGCGATCAATGCACAGTGCGAACAAGAAGACAAATAATCAAGCAAAACAACATTAAAGGACTGGAAAAACAGAGACCACCCAGAAACGGCCAAATAGACCTTTAAAATAGGGAATGATAAGGGGGTTAAAGTCGAATAATAGAGTTTGTATACTGTTTATTTGTGTATATAACTGTTTTTCAATTTATAATGTTAGTTAAAACAAGTACATGCACCGCATTGCTATCATAATTTAAATAACAGTAAGTCTGGTTTGTTTACTAAACTTTAAATTATTTATAAACATTTTAAAAGTAATTTATATTTTAGAAAGTATACCGATCGCATTTGTTATAGTAGTTCACTATCAAAATAACCCTTTACAGTCAATAGAGCCTCAAACAAGGCTTTCCTCGAAATTTCGAAAGTCTAAAACAATATTGAAATAAGAACTAAACATTATGAAATTGAAATGTTGTGACTTATTTACTCTATGTAATCAGCTATTGTTTGCTGTTCACACTCTTTACAAACTATTATTAAATATACTTATAAAAACAATAAACATAATTAAATAACATTAATAATCTATCACTTTACAAGCGTCAATTGTGTCAATGGGAACGTGATAAAGTGATGCAGCGGCGGCGGTGGTGAGTAAACGTTTGCGCCGGCGCGAAAATTAAGTCGCGGGTGCCTAAAGGCCTGGCCGTCGTCGGCTGGCCGCGGGTGCACGGCCCAATGCGGGGCTCGCGCCTTATTTCATAAACGTAGTGGGCAGCTATTTATGTTTGATAATTGAATGTGTAGTCTATAATGTAACGACTTGCAGGCTAAAAGGAGCCCCCCACCAGCGGGCCGCATCGCAGCCGCTACGCATGCGACGCGGTCACAATCAAACAGGACCCAACATTCAGTCACATAACGGTTAAACACAGGGTGGCAAACAAGCGCCAGAGTGGGCAGATCCACCGGAGGGTCCCGTTCCGAAGAGGTTACTGTAGAGATAGCGGGAAATTAAGATGCGCAGGTCACCGAAGAGCGAGAGAACGGGGCAGTTTTGGGAGATGAGACGGGCTACGGTAAGATAGCACGCGTAAACAGAGGGTAACCAGCTGTCAGAGAAGAGTAGATATGAAGAGAACTCAGACAGCGGGATACTGTAGCGAACAGAGAGGGTCCCGAGTGGAACTTGCGAGTGTGCGCGGTAGATAGAGAGGGTGCAGGACACCGTTAGTTAGAGAGAAGGCATTTTTAGAAGAGACGCAGACATAAAGCATATTCTTTGTTAGTTTGCTAACAACATATGTACTTTATGTGTCAAATGATTTTATAAAGAAATTGATAGGGGCGGAGCTAAGAAAAACACCTCAGTTTTGGGCCGAGAATCCGGGCCCGTCACCTCGAACTTGGTTTCGGTTTCGGATATTTGAGCAGGTTTTTGAATCTCAGCTGTGATTAATCGAGTGTGCGTTAGAGCGCCGAATTTTAGAGCGAGCGATTTTTGAAGAAAAAACTGGCGCGAAAATTGTCCGACGAACAACTAGTGAGAAAATACGTCAGAAATGAAAGAGAAGTTTGTCAAGTAATAGAGTTATTGGTTAGTTTTATATTGCGAAAAGTATTCATCAGTTTGGTATTGCGCAGTTTTTTGATCTTTTTTTGTTAAATTTGTCAATTCTTTCAAAAGTATTCATTATCCACCCTCCAGTACAGTCCCAACTTGTTCAACCCGGTTGAAGTACCTAATTTTGAAAAAAAAACACCCGGTTCTTTTCCAGTCAGGACCTAAACCAAGCCCGACCCGGACCACACCCACCAGTCTGCACGTGACTTGGTTTGGCAATTGGGCGCAGCACCTGCGAGCGTAGCGGTGTTTCTGTTTTTTGCTATGACGTGTGATTTGTGTGTTACGTAACACATGTTCGAAAGGGACAGATGCACCTAAATAGGGCAGACGAGAGAACCAAATCTAGTGTAAGACAAAGAGGAAACGCAGAGACAGTTAGTAAGATGGACGGTAGGATTAGGCAGTTTTTATAGACAGGAGCTAAAGGAATAATAGACATAGGTTAATAATATAAGATCCGTAATGAAAAGTGGAGTTTTAGGAGACATTATGGAGCCGTTTGAATTAATTCATTTTAAGTTTCCCAAGTAAGTATAGTCTGTAACAAGAGGTAGGTTACAAACGATCCTTGGGAGCAGAGGTGTTAGAAATCGGGTGTCTGGAAGCTCTTTCTTGAAAAGTATTATAGTCTATAACAAACAAAAGACCGCAGAGCGCGGTGGTATATGTAGGCTTCCGCAATTGCGTATTTGTCTTTTTCTGGATATGATACAAAATAAAACTAGTACAATAATATTTTTCTGGCATCAAACAAAAGATTACGCATCGAACCATATCATGGAAGTTTCATTTTGCCACATAACGAGCGATTTTATAAACCTTACAGAACACCGCGCTCTGAAGTCTTTATTTTTGTTATGGACTATACCAAGTTACCGTACTGGGGGTTTCCAAAGAAGGCGCGCCGTACGGACACGGTCGGCGAAAAATGAAGCCGGCATGAATTTCCACAAAGGTTTAACTTTTAACAAATCACCATGTTAATTATGTAATCTCACTCAATTTTGATGTAACTTACAATTGAACCAAATCTTTCCGAGTAGTATTTTACAGTCTCGTTCACCACATGACGAGCATCTTTAAGTGTATTGGCAGTCTCTGAACGATAGCGACAGTTGCCCTCCTCTAAAAAAGAACTTATCACTAGGGTGGGCATTCGGTTAGGTTTTAGAAAACAGAACTGTAAACGGTATACCGTTTACTTTACCGTTTACCCGCTCTGCTTATCACAAAAACTGTTAATGACAAATGGCTGTCTGTATCGTTTCGTCCATATTCAGTAAAGCGCATTACCTAATACACAAACTACAATCTAAAAGAATCAAGAGCGTTGGGCCGACCTTGAAAGGGCCAATCGTGGCGCAAAATTTGCCGAAGTGAACTTTGCGCGCCAAATATTACAGAAAGACTGCGCGCCAACAATGAAGGGATCGGAAGCTCATTGATCTTGTTGCATATTCGCTTAGGATGTCAGCTATTGTCACATTCGCTTGTTGGTATGCAGTATGATGCGCAAATGGAAGTCGGTGTGCAAATGTCTCTGCGCACCAAATTCATAACTCCGGAAAATTTACTGTAGTCTCAGTGGTAAATTCCAATGCAGAACTTTTTGGCAAGCGTATCCGACCTAATTTGCAGAATCCTGTAGATGAACTTACTGGTTTGTCCTCCTATAGCCGAAATGTGAAACTGAGCATCGTCTCCAAATATATTGATTACTTTATTTGTGAAGAAGGCTTGCTGAAAAGGTTTATTATAATAGTTGAATATTGTGATACGATTACAATAGGTTAAATTAAAACCTAAAGAATTACTATTTCGTTGAATTTGAAGAAAAGAAAATAGAAAAAGTGTGAATGGAATATTTGCTTGGCACAAACTACTCCTCAACAGAGCTGGTTACCCGCCCGACCGGATAACCACCGCAGGGGGTACAACGGGCTGGATACCAGCCCGGCTTAACCCGACCCGGCCCTGCCCGGCCCTGCCCGGCCTGACACTTAAAACCCAGGCCGAGCCGGCCGGATAACCACATCTGCTCCTCAACACACGCAAATGATTCGTTATGGGATTCTGTCAAAAAACGAGCCTGAATCTTATATTTTATAATAACTAATTTGCCCTTTAGCAAATAACCTTAATTTTCTTTAACAGGCACCCTCAAAAGTGCAACTAAGTCCTTGCAGAAATTTGAATCAATCGCACACATCACTCTTACACTAGCGAATAACCAAAACTTGTTTAGCAACCAAAACTCTAGTAAGGTTCGCCCAGTTCCCCACACTTTAGGATTGTGTTAGTTGAAATTGTGAGCACCTGGACGGCGCCGTCCAGTTGCTTACACTAGTGTCCAGTCAAGTTCTACAGTAACCTATTGTATGCAGAAGAGTAACTGCTAGTAAACATGCTAGGATTAATGATATATCAAAATTACGGAATTGTTTATGCGTAGAATTTTATCAGAAATAATATTTGTGTACCCCTGGTAAGACTGAATCGAAACTTACAGTTTCGAGACTGGAGTTTCCACTTTCTTCGTATGTAGCGTGCGAAGCATCCCAGATAAAACCAAACGCATAACTTTCATCGCTCAGAATACACTTCTGAAAAGAAAATTGGGTTTTTGTTTAATACAATTTTTGAAGTGGAAGATCATTTGAGCTATCATCATACTAAGCCATTATTTTATCTGTTTGCAACAAGCATTTGCTTACAATTAAATTATTATAATAAACTGTATAACCTAGTATATGGATAAAACTTTTTGTCTTAAGAGTTGTCAATATTGTCATCTCAACGGAAACCTACCGGAGCTGGAGGGTTTTCAGTAGTCGTTGTTAGTGGAATCCGTGAACCTTCTGATGGTGTTATAGAACCTGGCAAGGTAGCAATAATCTCCTGTTTACATTTTTCACTGGTTCCATAGTCAGTGTTGATGTGAACGTTCAATCCGTCTCTGACAGCTTGCTGGAGATACAATTTTTTGAAATAAATGGCTCATTGTTTTCGGAGACAACTTATAGAAAAGCGTACAAAATTAGTTATACAGATTTTTATGGACGATATAATTACTATTTTGCTTTTTGAGAAAGAATGTTATATTCTACTGATACAAATGATCTAGCGTTCCAACAATAAATATTCTATTCTATTCTATTCAATTAATGTATAATATTGCGTATTTGCTCTGCTGTACTGATGCCATTAAGATATATATATCAAAGACACTCTAAAGTTAAAACTAATTTTGTTTTATTGTATGTTGTTGCTACTTGAGCAACGGGCCGGCCTTTTCCCAGCCCCGTCCACCAATTGGGGAACCTCAGAATCCAAAAACTAAAGGCAACGAACCACCAACGCATCACGATCGTCAGTGCATCTATCAGATCTACAAACGATCTTGATACTGTCCTCTCGATCCATACAAACAGTCTAAATTGTCTGTGTACATAGTAATTTACTACTTTAGCTTACTGAAGCTCCAGTTCCATTATTAGCTGTATAGAAACCTCGCCAACGGATTCGACAGGTTCCTGGATCTACAGAGAATTCTACGGCACAGCTGAAACAAAATAAGGTCTATAGTTTTATTATACTATTTATGAAACATGTATAAAACATGGTGTGGACTAGGCAGTTTTGAATATATATAACCTGAACAACTAGTATTCACCAAAACTGTTCAAGATTTGAAATTATTTTTTCAACAAGTAGTTTATCTCCTATTTTATCGTTATCTTTATGTACGCAAGCCAAAAAACTAGATCAATCTACGCGTACAAACAAAATATAGGGCTCTGTCACTATTAAAATATTAAAGATGTTCGTTAATGAAAACTAATGAATGAAATTGTTCAAAAAGAACACAAGCGCATAGTGTTTTGCAAGCTCTTTCGAATGGTATAAAAATAATATCGAGTTAATTAACAAAATAAGGCAGGTTTCGTGCATCAAGATTTGAACATTCGAATTTGCCTTGTCCTGTTGCATTAGAGCGCGGCGAGCCGTGTAGTCGGATTAAAAGTAATACCACTGTGACAGTGGCACTGTGTAATCTGTTTATTTCCCCAATTTTAACACCGCACCTGCTGGCATTTAGCGCGTGGACGATTGTACGTTAGCCTTCATTTCGCATGTCTCAGATGAGAATTCATTTTTCCGCACGCCCAACATATTATTTTACACACCAATTCATCTTGAATTTTGCTGTGGCTCGGGAGAAGAAAAACTCACGTCGTTGCAAAAACATATCCCAAGACCGAATCGTAGCATTGATCCCTATCTTCTGGTCCTTGGGAGGTGGTCTCGGGGTCGCGGAAGGGCCAAATAGGCCAAAAGTGATCCCCTTCATCTGGTTCTTGGGAGGTGGTCTCGGTGTCAAAGAAGGGCCAAATTTCGAAAGCATTCACAGCGCAAACTGCTGAAATACGGCATAATATATTATGTAATTGCATAATTACATATCTTTTTTGTTACATTAAATAATCCCTCGAAACACTTTAACCTAGTGAAAACTACTAAAAAGGGATTTAATATAGTCTATAACAAAAAAAAGACTGATGTGAGTGGTGTTGTTTAAAGTTTCAAAAATCGCTCGTTCTGTGGCAAAATTATGCTTCCATTCTGTGGTTCAATGCGCAATTTTTTGTGTGTTGTCAAAAAATATTATTGTACTACATATATTAATATTTTGGCTGTAGGGTTAAAAACAGCGCTAAACTATATTTCTTGTCTAACACCTCATATCTTTCAGTTAAAGCTGGTAACACTGATTTATGGGGGTGCGTATATACTTATGACGCGCACTGTAGTTTTATTTTGTATAATGTTCAGAAAAAGACAAATATTGCCGAAGCTTACGTATACCACCGCGCTTTGAGGTCTTTTGTTTGTTATAGACTATAGCCATGTCAAGAGCTAGATTTCCAGCGCAGTATCTTGAAGCTTAGCGGTGTTATATAAGATTAAATGGGAATTCGATGGGTTATGTGTCTCATCTTCATTCATTGATATCGAATATAAATCAAGCTGGTAATATTTACTTCACCGTTAAGTTGCAATAACCAAAACGATTCTAGGACTTTAACCAAGTTAGTGGAAAACAGCTCGTTGTTAGAATCTTATATCAGGGTTACTGCTGCCGATGGTTAATAAGCTACTGTGTAGGCTTGCGGCGCCAGCTAGTTGGGGGGACGCTTCGCGGAAGATTCCAAGGGCCATATCGGGGTGGTGTGAGAATTAACCGCTCTGGCCAGCCAGGGCCGCAAATTATATAAGTGGCCCAGATGGGTCACAAAGTTTTAGAAACGGTTGTCATAAACTACTAACCTAAGACCATAGGCAATATAAGACCCTTCATAAGTCCAGCCATGATTACCAAGCTGAAAAAAAAAAATTCAAGTCGAACAGAAAGTATTGAACAAAAAAAAAACTTTAAAGTGATATTTGGTTCAGAAGATGGCTGATTTATAGTCAAATCCTACTGAATTTTGACAAATCATCGCTTTGGCGGGTTTTTTATGTCTGGAATACTAATATTTCTGCAGAGTTTGGATAATTATTGAATAATAATTTAGAAAAAAAGTCCAAAACGATTATAGCCATCAACACTGTACGAAACCATTGAAATAACAATCTTTTATACTATATTCAGTCAAAAGGGTGTTTAACGGAAAATCAGTCAGTTGAAATAGAAATATAAATAGAAATGCTAATTGATTTCCAGAAAACAAAAAACAAACAAAGTTCTAATAATAAGCAGTGAGGCCGACCGATTGCCAAATTTTTCTTGGCCCGGCCGGGCATGTCGGGGCCGCCCCGCCTCGGCCCTACTTTCCAGCTACAGTCAATATGTTTTCCGAGAAACTCGATATCCAAAATTGAAAAAATGGATATTTTTTAATTAATACATCTAATGTTATTTTCATGCTTAGTTCGACTCGACCACCCAAGTAGTCGAAAACACTTTTTGTGTTTATTTTCAACATTTTTATTTATGAAATGTGTATTTTTGTTAACATTTGTGATAATTAGTGATAGCTAAATTTCTGATTATCTGATTGCACGCCACATACGCTGTTTAGTTTGGTAGGGCAGTGGTTGCCAATTTTTGCCTTGGCAGGCTGGAAGGGTCCGTCATTTGGAATGTTTTGCGTGTTTTGCTCAGTTCTCATTTATTAAAAACGTTGCTGAGTACAGTTGGCCGCTGTATCACAAGCGGGGCGTATTGCTATAAAAAAAGGATGCAAAATCGTCACGGCTCGTCGCGCCCTATCGCAACGGGACAGAGCAATTTCAAATGATGAAATCTCAAATAGTGTAATGCATGTTAAAATGTTGTAAAAGTATTAAAAGAAAGTTTATATTAAATAATATTAATGAACCAATTATTGCCATTTCAAAAATTGCGCCACAACTACCGTGATAAATTTTTCGTGCCAGGACGATCAACCTTTCCATGCCGCAATTTCAAAATGGCTCTATCAGCTCACAGGGTTGCGGCTTAATTCCTGGATTATTTTATTGAGGAACGCATGTTAATTTATATATCATTCGAAAGGCCCTATCTCAATCTATGCGCTTGAGTTTTTTCGAATGATTTGGTTCAGGCGTTCTAGCGAAAATTAAACTTTAAGTTAAAAATGGGGGGCACAGTCCTTTAATGCCATTGTCTTCGTTGCGAGACCCGTTGGCATATCTCAATGAACGAAAATGACTATTCCGCCTCGCTGCGGCGTACTTGATGATACTTTTTTGACAGAACTGGTTACCCGGCCATCCCGGCCTCACCTCCAAAATTTCAGTCCGCATCTAGCCGGATAACCAGCTCTGGTGCCTGATGATGCACTAAACAGTGATTAATTTGAGCGAAATTTCATTGAACGCGTATTTGCCATTGGAACACCTCTTCTTTAACATTGAATTATATTTCGTCTATTAACGTGCAAATTCGTTCACTTCCTCTGTACTCTTAAACAGAAGTACTTTTCAGAGCAGAAGGATTT
>JAQGAV010000288.1:0-37696 GCA_034691345.1 Phasmarhabditis papillosa
TTTAAATTAGAGCATAGATTTGCTCTCATAAAAAAAAAACTCTAAACTCTAATAAATTTGCAGTTGGTACCGTAACCCCTTGCAAGCAATTAGTCCACCGACTATAGCAAACATGATTCCTTTTTCATTAGTTAGTAATATACGAAATATAGTCTGCATCAAAAAAGAGGTTTCCAGAGGAGTAATCTATAGAAAGGCGGTGTAATAAAAAATTAACAGAAAATCAATGGATCGAAGACTTTCCTTGAAAGTGAATTCTTTTTATATAACACTGCGTCTCCAGAATACTTAGCCCCTGATACGAACTATAGTATAGTGCATAACAAAAAGAAGACTGCACTGAGCGGTGTTGTTTGAAGGTTTCGGAAATCGCTCGTTCTCTGGCAAAATTAAACTTAAAATATAAAGTTAGATGCCCAATGTTTTGTTTGTTGTCAGAAAAATATAATTGTACTAGTTTTCTTTTGTATCACTTCATGAAAAAGACAAATTCGCAAATGCGGAAGCCTATGTATACCACCGCGCAATGCGGTCCTTTGTTTGTTATAGAATATACATTTTCATTAAAAGAAGTATAATTATTTTCGATATGTTGCACCAATCTACTTCCTTTCCAGCGTGCCCTTCCGTGTCGAATTGCCGCAGCGAATACTCTGCTTATTTTTATGAGAGAGCAACCGGAAAAGAAAAGGAGGGAGGAAATCATTGATTTTTTTAGACTAGGTAGGAATTTCATCAAACCTCTTTGAAAACGGGGGTGAGTTTTGGCGGGTCTTCCGGGCACGGCCGCTATATTGTACCCATGGGCCAGCCGTGAACACCACAGTTGAACTTGTGCTCTTTTATATAACTACTTGGAGTACTTGACCGATGTCTGGTTCGACCAAATCACTGAGATTAGTCAAAGAGTAAAACACTATAATGGATAGAAAGCATAAACTTCCTAAAAACTGAAAATATATTGTTAAAACAAACTTGGACAAAGTTTGTACGCTAATCGGGAAAAGAGTCAGTTCTTTCAAAATATAGTCTATCTCAAGACCTAGGTTTCCAACGCGGTATCACAAGCGCAGCGCTGTGCTATAAAAAATGAATGTGAAATCGGTCGACGTGCTGCGTTTTTTTCAAAAGGACATTCATTTTTATAACAGTGCACCCCACTAGTGAAACCGCTCTGGAAACCTAGGTCTTGAGATAGACTATATATACAGAACTGTTTTTCCTGGTATAGCAGGTTAGTGACGTGGTCAAATTGCTAACATGTTGACACCATTATTGACTTCCAGAGAAGTGGTGGTGGCCAACACGGTCGACTCGACTTGGGCCGGGAAAAGGTTCAAACGATCCGCCGCATACCACCATTATTTAAAAGTGATTTTATTACATTTTATTATACTTTAGAAGTAGCGTCACATACATGTAGCTATCGTCGAATGCTGTTCCTCGATGTAGTTGAAGCCGTTCTGAAACGTTTCAGTCGCAGATTCTTTGTTGAATATTTCCTCCAAGAAACTATCAAACTGACTGAGGATAATATTTCAAATATAAGGTAGGTACAGGAGGATATGGATGAGTAATCCATAATTAGCCAAACTCGGCAACCTTTATTAAGTTAACAAAATTGGTTCATATTTTGGTTGTTTCAAAGGATATTTAAAAGTGTTCAAAGATATTCGGTAGCATTAATTAGTCTATGGCACAATAAAGGCGGCTCGGCCCGCCTAAAGGGACTGTGACACGGTATTTCCATGTTAATTTCAATCAACAGAGCTAATTTCAGTGATTACAAAAATATATAATAGTATATATTCAATGTTATTCGTACTAAAGATATTGAACGCAAAGTGTTAAAATTTGCGTTTAATTATAACAATACGGACCTCGCAACACCGGCTCACTCGCGAACCGAGTCGGTAACAGTGTCGGTAATTCAGTACCACGCAAACATATTATTTCCGAAAATGTTTTCTTACTTTTAGGTTAAAAGCGATTCGTATCCTTCCTGGAATAAAATCCCACCTTATTCTGCCTGAGGATGATGTTACCTTGCTGGAATTGGAGAAATCCGTGAGAACGGCCCTACAAGATGAAAAGCAGCAAAAGAATAGAGTTATAATGCAATCGGTATGTTTTTGTCACAAAAGTAAAGCTGAATACAAATCGACTATCTCTTTAAACTTTCTAGATCATCATAGTCTCCATCGAGAACTTGGTTTCCAGCTCATTGTCAGTATCTTGTGTATCTGCGGCGTAAAATACAAATGAATGAAAAATTTAGTGGATTGGGAACCTTTTACCCAAAAGTGCATAAATTTTCGCATAACACGGCTGCTACCAGGATACGTACTAAAAACCTAGTATTTGGTATATTTGGTATTTGGTTTTTCTGCATATAAACCAATACTATAGAAACGGATATGCGACAGTTCCCCACAAGTTCAAATAACAAGGGCTCAGAATTCGAGAAAATTTGGCAAATTCAATCAATTGTTGATTAAATTATTCCGAATTTTTACCTGTTTTTTGCAAAATTGAATTATGGGGAACTATGGGGGGATCTGTGGCAAGGCCACTAGAAACGTAGACCATATTTCGCCATCTTAAACAGAATGCAGGTATCCCTTAAGATTACGTTTTTCAAGCTATTATACAAGAGTTCATTACAGTACGCCTGCGAGTTATCGCGATGTGAGTCTCGGTCCCGAGACGATCGGGAAGACCAAGCGAAGGTGGAAGAAGAAGATATATTATGGAATGAGGAAAGAGTAAAAGAAGAAGAAATAAGAAAACAAAAGGCAAAGGAGGAAAAACATCAACAGAGCCAGCAGAGTACATCTACTGAAGAGAATGGATCTCCAGAACCACAGAAGAATTCGGGGTATGTTCGGGAACATTTAGTGATCACATTATCTTTGTATTACTCTAGTCTGATTCAAGATGAATGTTACTTGCGTATTTTCAGGAAATATTGCGTATATTTTCGGTTTTGGAATACTTTCAGAGCTATTTTTAACAAATTGTTTTTGTTAACAATTCTTTTTTAACACTTCATTATTACTCTGGAATCGTACTATAACCGTTTTTGTCTCGAATAATCAAAATTGTATACGGAGAGCAAAATCATTGGTATTGGATAGCCTGTAACCGTAAAGTTTTGTTCTATTTTCCTACGTTCTTGAACACCGAAAAAATTTAAAAAATTAAACGTTAGGCGTTGGAAATCCGGTTTTCGAAAACAAACTCTTTTAAATATTCTAAAAACTAAAACTAGTTGGTTAAGAAAACACAAATGTTATAATTTTCTACTAACCTCTGCCTTATTTACAGACTGAGACCTCCTTCTGAACCTGTGCGCGCCACTTCTCCATGGCGAATGCAAAGGAGAGCCGTGGCGGTAGTACGACCGCAACCCGTTGTTGTGATGAGGTAAACAGTAGTAGGATTTTGGAATCCAGGTTTATTGAGAATCGGCCCGGGCCCAAAATTTTAATGAAGGGCTGTCTTATTGCAAGGTCCTTGAAGTAAACAACCATTTTGATTTTGTTAATAATGGTTAAAAACCTAGACCAAAAATACTGTTTGAATGCAAATGAATTGTTCTTTTTTTTTTTTTTTTTTTTTTTGAAAAAAAAAGTATCCCTTCTAGGTCTGCAAGCCCGGTACCAAAATTCAATGACGATGGTCGGCCGAGTCGACTTCCGCTGAGCACTGCATCAAAAGATGCAAGAAAAGGTAATGTTGTTCGACATTTGTTTTTCTATTACAGTATAAATTATTTATCAAGTACTGGCAAACACATAAATTACATTAAAACGTGTACTTCTGATAAGGGCAGAGCATCAGAACTGATCTTCCTTCATATCACGACTCGCTGCACCCTAACGCAACGATGCAGACCAAAATCGGATAGCGAAAACTTGGTGCACGATTCCTGGATTTATTATATAGTCAACTAATATTTATTTTGTTACCATTCCATAGGCCGTAGTTTGATCTAGGGAAATGAGTTTTGTGGGCAAAAATAGTTCAGTAGTTTCAGAGAAAAAGTAAGTTTGATTTTTATAAAAGTGCACAGTCCTTTGATCCAACTGCGGCCGTTGGCGAGCCGTGATATTATGTATATCAAGAGCAGTGTTAAATGAAATGAATGGAAAAATTGGCGGTCTTCTCTACAAAAGTACATTCATTTTTATATAGCTCTGCTGCTATCGAGTACCCTGCTATAGTCTATAATAAACAAAATACCTCGGAGCGCGGTGGTATACATAGGCTTCCGCAATTGCGTATTTCTCTTTTTCTGGATATGATACAAGATAAAACTAGTACAATAATATTTTTCTGACAACAAACAAAAAATTGCTCATCGAAACATATAATGGAAGTTTAATTTTGCCACAGAACGAGCGATTTTTGAAACCTTAAACAACACCGCTCACTGCAGTCTTTTTGTTGTTATGGACTATATCAAAGATACTGTGCTGGAAGCGTTGCTTTTAAAACATACTATAGCAAACTCTGTATCTTATGTTTAGTGAAGCAAGATGAATACTATATTGATTATTTTGTTTATAATAATTACTTACCACTACCGGCGGTAATACAAAAGCCAATGTATATAGCAATGGATAGGACACATAGACATTAAAATCCTCAGGCTCGAAGTTTGGTTTATAAAGATGAATGTCTTTGCAGTAGAAGACTCGAGCATGGTAAGGGAAGACTGTTGTGAACCTAAGAAAGAATGATATAATCAATTATTATCACAAATAATCAACAGTGATTCGGGTTTCATCTCATATAGTAATATTAAGATTCCATTAACTATTTAATCTATAAATTTAAAAAATTATTAGGCTTTCATATAATATGGCGAGTGTGAAGTGTTAGCAGACCGAGCCGCAAAATTTTTAGTGCGGACCCGCTCGTGAACACTCTGTGATATTTGCAATTTTATATAAGATTTCAGCAAAAGTTTCTCTCTGTTGGTTTAGTTATATTGATTTTCCCCCAATCAAAAAAGATTAAACCTTGACAACTCTTTAGTCTGCCGGTCTACTTTGTGTTGCGATCTTGACAGTCCTTTATTTACCTAAGGATTACGGTAATGACAGTGGTTGCCCGTTTTGGCATTAGCGCGCATTTAGACAAATAGCACTCTTAGCAGATAGAATAGATGGTTGTATAGTTATAAAAAGTAAAACGAGAAAATATAGGTTTTAGGAAGCATTTTTGAAAAACAATGAATTTTTTAGGCAACATTAAAAGTGAATAGCTTCTATAGTAACTTGTTTAAAATAACTTATGAAGTTTCCAGTGCGGTGATGATGAAAGTATGATGATGTAAAAGTTGTAAGTATTATGGGTTATTTTTTATCAGAATAACAGAATCAGAAAAGATTAATGTGGTACGAGACTACGATTTAAATAAATCGTTTGCTGGAAAAGATTACAGAGCTTTTTGAAAACCTTGTACGACGAACATATCTGGTTTTGTTAAAATATTTCAAACACAGCCTGTACATACAGTAGTAATGGAAGTGATATTTGGGTATTCATAATATTTTAACACCGCGCATACTGTTGAAATTTTGATGGTGTTCTGCTGTTTTGGCGTCATTCCCCTTCCAAATGTTGAATTAGAGCGCGGCAGTACTAATTTCTCTCTTTTCTTACTTACGATTCAGGATGAAATACTTTAGTTTTGGACATATTATAGCTTTCTAACAAATATTATACTATGCTTGAATCAGCTACCTAGCATTCGGGCACCTAAGCGGCGCTCTCGCGTCCATTTTCACAGTTTCCCTTTGGCGGTAAACGCGCTCTACTGCAAATGGAAGAGTGATCGCAGACCGTTTTGCTAATTAGCTAACAAGTTTACTTCGTTTTCCATTTAATCGACCGTGTTTTCCTCCTTCTCTGCAGACTTCTTTGAACCTCCCGATCAACGCGGATCAAATTTCCAAGCGTGAGGTAAATACGTGTATACAGTGTTACAGGGGATTTATAAAAAATAGAAAAATAAAATCGATAACTGACCTTAAATAATACCAAAGAGCCCAAAGACAAGCAAGTCCAACTACATGCAGAATGAATGTAGGTAGATTGAAATAGTTAATGCTCTTGCGGGGTTGTACTAACACTGGGCCGCCATATTGACTGGCCGAAAACACCTAAAATATAAAGATTAGAAAATAATAATTAACAGAAGTTAACTACTGTTGATGACTTTTTCCGAATCAGATTATTATTAAGTCAGTCTAAATAATTATCAGATGCCAGAATCAATTTTTGTATTGCCGGAACTATCAAAATTAATGGAAAATCGGTGGATCGGGTGCATATCTTTTGAGTACATTCCTTGAATCTAACAGCCTCTATCCAGGATATTGTGCTGCGAGTGCAGACTATAAGTGAATACAATATTAATTACTATTATTTATATAGTTAATATTATTATTATTAAATATAATACCGTACCTCTGAATGTGCCCTACTAGGCGGCACACTCATCCTATTGTCGTGTTCAATTATTAACCTTTACTAGGCCCAAATAAGGGCAACGCGTTCTCTAAAATAAAAAAAAACAGTAAATAGTTTAGGTTAAAAAAAAGAAAGGTCAGATATGTATTTTAAACATTATTATAAAATGCTCAGCTGAATCAACATGAAAAGAATTCAAAGTACATTTTACAAACTAAAAAACGCAACATAACAGCTTGGATACATTTACGTAAGGAATAGAGTAACATTATTAAGTTTTTATATGGTCTTCATCAAGTGGTATGTATTTAGCGCACCGTATCCTGAAGAAAGGAGGATTTACATTAAAATAAATGGAACATCTGTGGATCAATTTCATCAAAAGTAGACATATTAACACCGCCTCTCGTCAGCTCTGCTTTGGAAAACGAGCTCCTGATTATAATCACTTTTAAATAAAACTGTTAGCTGAATAATAACAATAACAATATTTATAAATATATAATAATACTAATAATTTGTTTATAATGTTGGTAGAGTCGCCGTTGATGTAGTGGCGGTTGAGTGGTGGCCTGTGGGTGCTGTACAAACAGTTGGACGGAAGAAGGGCTCAGCCCCCTCAGGGGGACCCGGCCAAATAGACCGGAATAGACCGGATCCAAGAAGACTCCGCGAGAAGAATCAGCAGCAAAATGGCAGATGATTTAGAGGGCAACGGGAGTGGAAAGGGGTGATGAATGTTACAAAAGATTTCAGAAGCTTTGTGATATTGTATCTGAATGGCAAGAAGGGATCTGAGAATAGAGAAAACAGATCGTGCTAAGAAAGTAGTAGTTATAAGGTATAGTCGATAACAAACAAAAGACTGCAGTGCGCGGTATTGTGTTAGGTTTGCAAAATCGCTTGTTCTGTGGCAAATTGGGAAAACCAATGTGTGGTTCGATGAGCAATTTTTTGTTTGTTGTCAGAAAAATATTATTGCACTAGTTTTATTTTCTATAATATTCAGAAAAAGACAAATACGCAATTGCGGAAGACTACGTATACCTCACGCTCTGCGGCCTTTTGTTTGTTATTATTTCCTGTATCACCTTTCTTCGTGGCAGGGTTTCGGACACGCATCCCGGATTTGTAAAACAAGTAAAAAGTAAGTACTGAGTGTTATAAAGATCTGAAAAGTAATTTCTAAAAACTAAAAAAGGGCAACTAACATGCGTGAATAAGTGAAATAGTTTCTAAACCCAGTTTGTACGGTTTCAATAAAACGTTTCTTATCAGATAAAGTCTGATTCATAAGTAATAATAGAGTGTTATTAGCCTATTTTTGATTAACTTTGCGTATATTAACGTTTTCGAATACTTTCACAGCCATTTTAGTGATATTATTTCTTAACACTTCATTAGTAATCTTGTAGCGGACACAAACGATGTTGACTGATCTCCAAAGTTCAAAAATTAGAAACATTGAAAAACTAGGTAGCGACATTCGAGAGACTTCTTTAAACAAACTGTGAACATTACTCATAATGTTTCTTTATTTAATAACAGTCATCGTTTAGTACAAAATGTTTTTATAGTTAAGTGGTAGCGTGAGCAAAGCGCAAGTTTATGTTGTCAACGGAGCAGCAAACGTGAATAGGGCGCGTGGAAACCGGCCTGCGAATCCGGAACAGAATAAGAGACCAAAAGGAAGGAAAGGAAAGGATCAGTTATGAAAGAAGAAGAACCAATGTTCGGAAAGAAATAGTTAGTTTGAATAGAAGTGAACAGGGTTGAGAAATTTCGAAAACCGAATGGCCGTTCCGTTTCACAACCGAGACTGTAGACGCTAGGTGTGCTGGGAAACGCCTTCCCCTCTCGAAAGGCGAAAGAAAATTTAAAGAAAAGTTTTACAGCGTTGTGGAATTAAAGCTAATATGATATAAGACATAGCGTCTTCAATCTTGGTTTTGAAACAGACCATAATAATTATTCAGTATTATCTTTATACCAGAAGACGTGCATAATTATGCTCGTTTTACATATAGTCAGCGCCAGGAGTTAAGATGGAGTTTGAAGAATTCAACTCTCGTCTGAACCCCTTTTGCGAGCACCGCGCCAGCATCTCGCGGCTACTCAATATTATAATTTGCAAGTACGCGCGTCCAATTTGCCTGCAGGCGCGGTGTTAAAAATTCTAAAAATACGCAAGTAACACTCCATTATTACACTCGGCGCTGACTATATTCACTATTTACGTTTAATTAACCAATTTGCCCGCCTCACGCCGTAAGGTTTCGTGAGCTAATTTTCTTAGCTGTAAGCACTACTCGTATCATTGGTAACAATGATGCCAATGAACTTTCCGAGAAGCATTAATGAACAAAGATCAGTGTTTGAATTTTCACAGGCTGGTCACGGGACGAAAAATCTTGACCCCGAGCAGGGCCGCTTTCACCACTGGTAAAGACAACTATAAACTAACAATAAGAATAGTAAAAGAAGTAATGATAGTTATAGAATATTTGTTAACATTAATCTTTTCATTCCGAAAGTGTTTCAGTGAATTCTTCTCTTTTTATTTGTATTTGTGTTCAGTCAGTCTGTATGTCTATGTATTTAGTGTTAAAGAGGAGGAGTGGTCAAGAAATACAACAAATAATAGAAACGAAATGATTTTAAACACTCTAGGGAATGTTATGAAAGAACGTTTGCCTAAATGATAGTTATTAACATACTAAGAACTAGAGATGGGCATTTCTATAAAACAAGCTTTGATGAATACAAATACACTTTCTGGCAGGGTCTAGTTGTGCCAAAAAATTGAATCACTCTGACAATGATAACATAAGTTATTCACCAAAGCTCGTTTGGGCAAGAAAAGCCGGTTTTATCGAATGCCCATCTTTACTAAGGAAACTTAATATTACAAACATTAAGTATTCATAGTCCATATAGAGAGAAAAGGTTCTTTTATCGACTATCTGGGTGTTCATAAGGTCTTATTCTACGGTATCACCCGTATCACATGAATGGTTGATTTTTTAGTAGGTTTCGGCCATTCGTTCTATAATTTTCTGAGCAGAAATTTCTAGTTCCTAACATTCATTCCTTGGGTGCGCAAAACCCGGGATAGTAAGATGTTGGTTTCCCATCTGCACCTACATGGTGTCGAAGCCACAACCTCAGATCCTCGCGGATTCAGGAACCGATTCATCTTGATAAGCTTTGGTTAGCTCATTTTCCTTTTCAATGTCCCCAATCTATTTACTCTTATGTACTTCCTTTATTCCGAACTTTCTCAATGTTTTTATTCAATTAAAAAACAGTTAAATGGAAACAGAATATAATTAGAATAAGCAGAATAATACTATATAAACTAAAGCACTTTTGTTTTCAATTGAGATCGTGGCAATTGCAATTTAATTCACATAAAATTGCATCTTTTGCAAAATAAAGAAAATGAGCATGAAACACCGAAACAATACGAATAATCATCACTGGTGGTGGCATTGGTTTGGAGACTGTTGGGTTACGGTATCGTGAATAAGATTCGCAGGTATTCCGTTCAGGACTACATTGCGGAGACAACCGTGGAACTGTGGGTTGGCAGAACGCAAACGACCACCTGAAAGATAAAATGTTTATATAAGTTAAAATCACTTCTTCAGGAAAAACATTTTACCAACTATTAGTTAAAGTAGGTAAAACTCTTCAAAAACTACTAAAAATGTTTACCACTCCGGAACCGCTCGCCCAATTAGACAAAGAGATTAAAGGAATGTGCTCTAATTTCAAACACAAAGTTCATTGTTTACTGAAACTCTTATACAAAATCATTCAAAAAACCCAGTTTCACAGATCGACCGATGTATAAATGACCTATTCCTCAATGAAATATTCCCGGGATTGTGCATCAAGATTTTCTCATTTGAACTTTCGCCGTCTCTTTTTACTCCCTCTCTCTCACTTTTTTATATACAAATTAGGGCTAGACAAACTTATTTTATACTTTTCCTAATATTCAAAAGTTCATTTTATGTATTTTGTAACAAATTCTATCTTCATGCATACGTCAATGCAAAGTTCCCCAAATAGCCGACCATGTCATCAGCCCCCGATGCGAAACAAAGGTTATGTTAATTTCCCGTCTCCCCCCATGAAGTTCTTTTCTTAATAATAAAACCTCCCAGAAATAGAATATTGACATCGATGAAAACAATCTTATTTAGCCTTTTGTTTGTTTCTGAGAGCTTTGGCCTTATAGATTAGATTTTATCTTAAAGTCAAACCAAAACGGAATCTAGCTGAATGTATAGAAGAATTCAAGAATAAAACAGACCGTGGTAAACATTAAATGACACGTTTCGCAATACTTTCTCACAAAAGTTTTTTTAAATACAAATGTTATTATAAAAATACGCAGAATACACGGTATGTTTACATTTCTCGAATAGCATTATAATACTAAATGCATACCTAAATAGACTAGTCCATTTGTATCTAAAGTGTTCTTCCCAGCACTAACAATAATTATCTTAGGAAGCCTTCCACCAACAGAAATTGTCACTCGACGCGAATTCCTAAAAAAAGTAAATTATAAATATTTTAGTATATATTTAATTTTACACTAACCGTTTTACTTTAACTGTGTACCATTCGTCTATGTTTATATCTTCAGCAACAGTGACTGGGATGAAATGTGGATCACGACCAAAATCCAATGAAACTTGAAGGGAACCTTAAAAAGAATATAGGAAATTCAAATAAACAAAGGTTGTTCAATCCGGTTAGGTAACCTAAGCTTCCTTGTATTCTTAACTCAGTGTTATCTTATGTCAAAGACATACATAGTTTATCTGCCGCGCCACAGCCAACTATTTTTTCAACTGAGAAGGGTATAAAGAAGGAGAATGTGATCTTGCGATTATTGGAATACATATTTGATTTGAGAAGGATTCTTAAATTGAACTTCAAAACTACAGTGGACGAGCAGCTTCAAACTTAAATAGCGGAAACCCGAAAACACGTTTTTTCCAGTTTTGAGCCTGTGTTTTGTGCTTAATTGTTAGTTATTTCAAGCAATTTGAGCCAAAGTATAGCGCTTAAAGCCCGAAAACCCGTTTCAACCCGAAACCGGATTGAAGTAAAACGTGTCGAAACGCCAACTCTAGTCTGAACTATCGGATATAAACGTCTCTAATCCTTATTTTTCAAACTTTAGAACTTTTCGATATTCTTACCATTTTCCAGATATATCATAAAATGTTGCTCCTGCTCCTTTCTCCAGGTTCCTTCATACCAAATAGTTCCGTTTTGGCGCGTAGTTCGAAATTCAAAAGAAAAGTTTGCGCGCTCAGTAGAAGAATACCTGTAATTAGATTATACGAGTTAGAATTTACTTCCGCAATAATAAATTTAATTTATTTTGCAAATGCTAAATTAACTTACGATTCATTTACTGAGTTCAAATATGCAAACTCAACTCCTGTTGAAAAGGAAGCTGCTGGATGACTGACACCTGAATGAAAATGAATAGTTGAGAATGAAGTAATACTGCAAAACCCAGACGAGTCCGGAGTATTTGCTAATAACACGTGAATGAAGCTTAAGAATCGTATCATCTTGTGTTTTGAAATAGCCTTGATAACTAGCCGAATCTGGTTTAAGCGTAATTCAGAACCCAGTATCCTAATCCACTCATTTTCATTTCTTTATTTAACCATGTCTCCTTCTACGAATCTGCGCTATAAACATAGCTTTTGATACAGACTATAGGCTAGACTAGAATGAAAGTGAAATTATAGATGTCAACCTCTACGATTTGCCCAGAATATAGTCCATAGCAAGAGCTATGTTTCTAGCGTAGTATCTCGCGGAGCAGCGGTGCTGCATGAAATGAATGGAAATCGGTGGAGCCTTTCCTCAAAAGTACATTTGATTTATATAACATAGTTCTCCCTAAGATACCGCGTAGAAACCTATCTATTAATAAAGATTATATTTTAAAAACACTTCAAGAGAGTAATCTAATAATAGTCAAAACCAATGCATAACATATTTCAAATTTGATAAATTCTCCTTAAACCCCTTAAATGATGTTGATTCTTGCTCTACCATATCTCTCAAATAAAACGCTGTAAATAATTTATTCGACCACCTCGAGCAGCTATTTATTATTGTGTGAATTCGATAAATATTAATAGCAAATGCATTTTGTAAATTAATAAAATGCCTGTTCTAAAACGAAAGGTAGAACATCAAAGAGGATAGAACGAACAAAAAGATTATTTAGAAGCCCGAGAATTGTTTAATATAGACGCTTCTTTAAGCACCTTTAATGATTAATTGGACTACTAAATTGTGCTCGGAATATCTTGAATTCACGTCAAGGACTGATAAACCGTCCGAGTCCTGCCGCGATAGTCTGGGGTGCCAGCACATCAACTCTACCCATCGGCTCGGGTCCATGACGCGAGAAAGCGGACGATAGAAATAAAGGACTCTGTCCCTTTTAAAATATTAAAGTTGTTCGTTTATGAAAACCAAGGAATGAAATTGTTCGAAACAACTCAATCGCATAGTTTTTTGCGAGCTCTTTTGAATGGTATAAGAATAGTAGAGAGTTATTTAACAAAATAAGCCAGGTTTTGTGCAACAAGATTTGTACATTATTTGAATTTGCTTAGAACGCGGAGAAGCGGGGGCCAAGGTTCCATATATTGAGAAATAGAAAGAAAGAAAATAAACTAGCGAACGAGAGACTAACAAATACATTCGTAACACATTGATTGTTATATGATTTGCTTACTTTTAAACGTTCACTACCTTGATTAAATTAATAAATTACATTTATAATTCTAAAATTTTATTGATTTTCTAGAATAGTATTCAATATAGTTAATTGTTCGTTAAAAGAGAAACACTTATTATTCTTTACTACGTATGTTTTCTTATTTTGCCAGTCAAAATATCTAATTCATAGTATATAATAGTATTATAATATAGAGTAGAAATACATTTTTGTCAGCTTAAAATGTTAGTTTTTATTATATTTCTGTTTTTTATGGTCAATTTCTCTTTTGCAACTAAGTATAGTGCGACTGTCTGGTAAGAATTTCAAGATTGTCGGTCTGCGACCATTCCCCTTCAATTTGCAGCAGAGCGCGTTAACCGCCAAAGGGAAACTATAAAATTGGTGCCCGAAAGCCTAGTTGTTGATTCAGGCTCAGGATACTACTTACTAGAACGCTAAAATGTGTCCAAAATTAAAGTATTTCATCCTGGATTGTAAGTGAGAAAAGCGTAAAATAAGTACTGTCGCGCTCTAATTTAACATTTGGAAGGGGAACGACCTAGATTCAAGATTGTCTATAATTACATCCCGCGTAGTTAAAAATGTTCAGTCTAAAAGAATCTAAGAATCTAAGGTCATTTGATATTGATATCTACATTTATGAAATTAACGAATGCTTAAGGAACTCGGAAAGAGTGCAATCTGAAGTCAGAAAAGAACTGGGAGAGTGTGATGCATCCGGTCTTCCAGCCAATATTCGGAAAACATTGGGACTATCGAAGTCTGACCAATATGGTAAAATCAGGGACTATGATGTAAGTCAGCTTTTGAGATTTACTTCAAGTACTGTTATATGACCAATTTTTATCAAACTAAAATTGGGCTATTCCAGGCATTCAACCGGATATACTTCAAAAATCGGGACAGAAAACTTTTTGGGGAAGACAAGTCTCTTCTTGAGGGCACCAGCAACTCTACTACCTTTCGGTCAAATGTTAATATTATAATAAGTAATGTGGCTAAGAAATATCCAGATTTAATTGTGAGTGAAATAACTAAAGACTTTTGTTTATAAAGAACGATATTTGAGGATTACGTGAAATTTACTCTTGCTATTGAAGTCAAGCAGAGAATAGGGATGTATCACATAACTGATAGAATTAACAAGGAAATATTAAAAGAGCTGGTTAAAAGTCATTCTGGATCCCAGGTATATATTATTGTTCGCATTTTTAAATGAAGTCCAAAAAAAGACATTTATCACCAACAAAAGTAATAGTAATTGTCTTAGTCAACTGAAATAGGGTAATTTCTCAAATCTCCCACAAGAAGAAATTATGGAGAATATCCAGGCATTATCTATTCTAAGTAAGATCTTGTAAGCTAGAAAGAAGACATATTAATTAATTTAGGCCGTCATATTCGAGAGATGTTGACCAATTTTGAAGAGAAAAGTCGAAATGATATGTACGCCTTAGATGAATTGATAGAAGCAGTATAGTCTATAACAAACAAAGTATATTCTTTTTGTTATGGACTATACCAGTATCTGAAGCATCTCGTGCTTTTGAAAAAGTACCACAGGAAATTTTCGGTTGGGAAATTAGTTGCTAACTTGTAAGTTCCATAACATATTCAAGTATCGTTTGAGTATAACCTTTCGCTTTAATACAGTATGTCAAACAATTTATCTGTTTCAGATATGGAGCCACTAAGAAGAATTCAGAAGTTTAATAACATTATAAAAATAAATCATTGTATTCATTATTCTATTATTTTTCAATTAGTTTTACAAAGTACAGTCCCTTCACTCGCTGTAGTTAACAATTTTAATTGGAAACTGGCCTATCAGTAAATTGCGCAAAGAAGGATTTTTTGGTAAGCGCTCACTAATTTGCCCTAATGTTAATAGCAGATTTGCTTCCATGCTGCGGGTGCTTTTAGTGGTTAGAGCAGCGGTCTTTGAATCCGCGAGGATTTCAATCAGTGGGTTCCACTCCCCGTAGCTGCAGAAGGCTTCGGAAGCCAGCAGCTTATTTATCGGTCTCTGCTCAGAAGATCCCGAAATGAAGGGCCAAAACCCTTTGCCCAAGAGATCTAGAGTTATTATGTGATATGTGCGAATACAGGAAATAAATTGCTTTTAATTTGCTTTTAAGGAGTATTGAAGTTTTCCGAATATATTGTTAGAAGTTTCAGTTCTTTTTCTTTATATAGTCTATTGCAAGAACTAGGTTTCCAGTGCAGTATCGTGGGGAGCAGAAGTGTTAGAATAAAAATGAATTTACTTTTTGTGAAAAGGCTGGCAATCTACCGATTGTTCATTCTTTTTCATATATCACTGTTGCTTCCCAGGACGCTGCGCCACAGGAGACCAGAAATTATCTTTTCTGTTTTGGTTTTACTATGTATCCTTACCTCTACAAGCAGTGGCATCGTTTCTCTCATAACATTTCGTATGTTTAGATGCGCAGGTTTCGGCCCGGCACTTCCAGGTATACGGTAGCACTGAACCATGAACAATGGCCTAAAACAATTGAACGTGCTTTTCACTAAGTTTATTCTGCAAAGTGAAGGTTTTGATATTTCAACGAATTATTTCCTAACTGAATTTAGACGTAATAAAAACCAATTCCTTGGCGTTCGAAATTACCATAATAAGGCATTTTCGTTCTGAATTAGACTAATAAAACTGGCATTAAAGTTAATTCGAACAGATTTATTATAGTTTTATTCGAATAGGAAATTGGTTTATAGGGGAAAAAAGGACAAATTATATAATATAATGAGGGGCTAGTCAGTAGGTGCTCAAATATAGAGTAGTTCCTAGGCGGATCAAAAAAATTTACAAGTAGGATGTGATTGGTAGAATCATGACCTCGGCAGACAGGCCCACAAGAGCTAGCCTGTTGTAAAGCCCGGTGGCCGTAGAAAAAAACGCCCGGGTGTTTGCCCGGGCAGTTTTTAGATGCTGGGGCAGTTATGGATTGTTGCCCAGAAAGGCTAAAAACTGCCCGGGCACCCACCCGGGCGTTTATATTCCACGACAACAGGGATGGGAATAGAAAGGGGGTAGTCCGGGCCAAGACACCACGAGCTGCCCCATTCTCACAACTAGTAATACTTCAAAGACATTTGAGAGATTCGAGATTCAAAGATTCGAGGTGCTGAATCTACTACAGAAAACCGTTTATCCATTGCTTTCACCGTTTTCGCGCCATGCTCGGCAGCTTGGACTTTAAAACATACCCGGCACTCACCCGGGCGTTTCCCTTCACGGCACTCACCCGACACTCGTGAATGTATATATATGTATACTCTTTCTTTATACCTATAAAACTTGTTATTTTAACCTTATTATGCTTATAGCTTAATTAACTTTGTTAGACATTTCGCCTCCTAATAAGTTTTGGTCAAATTAGGCCATTTAGTTTAAAATATCTTCTTTCTAAAAGATCTACTTTAAAAACGTTCGTTTACCCTCAAAAGAGTGGTTTCAATTAAAAGTTGAATGCAATTTAGGTTTAAATGTGAATAGCTTTAAAGAATGTCCCCTTGTTCACAGTTCGTCATTTTACTTATAAAAGAATAATATACTACAGATACTTTAAATACTGTTACCAAAATGGAAGTATTCCTCATTTCGTATTTGATAATACTTATTATAAGTATTATAAAAATTATAATCCATACCATCAAATATGTCTTTAGTCCGGTTAAATTCACAGTATATAGCCTGTTACAAGAGTTCAAAGGCTTCCAATCCACCGATGTTCCATTCATTTTTATAAAACACCGCTTGTCCCTAGAAGCCCAGTCCTTCATACATAATATCCGAGCTGGTTACCGGTCCGTCGGATTTACAGCTAATCCGGTCCGGCCCGGCCTGAAATTTTGGAAGTCAGGCTGGGCCGGGCCGGCCGGGTCTGCATAATATATAAGGGATGTGAACAGAATCTTTCTAGCTTTTAATTCTCAAGTCGATACTGAAAATCTCGCCCTTGTGAAAGACTGTCACCATATTTATTAACAAACAGTATAATCTCCCTAATTGTATGCGTTAGCTCCGCCCACTCATTTGGGACTCCGCCCCCTTCTAAGGCCCCGCCTCCTCATTTCAATAACCTTATTCATTCTACACAATGAACTCCATCAAATGCATATTGGCTCTGATTTTCGCATTTCTGGCAGTCTGCCATTCTCTACCAACAAGTAAGCGAAAAATAGTGTTTTTAAATAAAATTTAAAACAAAAATAGGATTATAAGCTTAATTCTGAAGTCGTTGGAGGGCCAAATCCGCAGAGGGTTACATTCCCCATCTAGTGATCTTGAATAGAAAGATTCAATCTGGAATTTAGCCAGAAGGAGTCCTATCAGTAGAGTTATAGTCTATATCAAGAGCTAGGTTTCCAGTGCAGTATCCTAGAGAGAAGCGGTGTTAAATAAAAAGAACGGAAAGATTGTGGTATCGGAGCCTTCTACTAAAAAGTAGTTTCTTTTTATTTCAACACAGCCTCGCTCGATGACACTGCATAGGAGCCTAGGTCTTGATACAAACTATAAAATATACTAGCAGATCCTGTATTTTGAAACTGACTGTGCCCAATACCATAGCTTTGCTTTTTGTACTACAAGTTGTCAAATTACAATAGGTATATATCTTTTTCAGACGGTAAAATACCATTATCAAATGTTCGAAATGGATATCTTTAGAAATAAACGATTACAGACCTAAATTAGTTTACAAATAGTTTTACAGATGTAGAATCCGACTACTACGGTGAGGTTAGCGACGGATACGAATTACCAAAACGAAATTTCCAGCATATTTGGAGAAACATTCAAATGCAGGTGAGTGCGGAAACTATTTGTTTATTAAGATTTTCACTTTGATATATCATACGTTTTGGTTTTTATAGAGTCTAAATAATTGTAATAAGTTTTGAAGTTTTTATGTATATTATTGATCAAACATATTTATTACCTGATCGTTTATTATCAATTATAATTAAGTTTTTAAAGATCTATAACGGTTAAACAAAGAATCTAATTAGGTTAAAATATATGAACATACATATTATACGTAAACATCTTTGAGACCTAAATACCAGTGGCTGCATTTACCATCCGTTACCGTCCGTTTCGCGACTTAAAAAATGCGTTCCAGGGCACAGCTGGAAAAAGACCGGCCGGGTCAGCCCGTAAAATTCCCAGCCCGGCTTTCTTTCTCTTGATTAAGTCACTATACGAATGTTCTTCCAGCTGCGAATGACTGTTCTCATTCTTTTGCCGGGATCTTTGGTGAATACAGCCACATCAGTCTGCTAGTTCGCCGCCCTAGCGCCAAACTTTGGCCAGTTGCGGTTTTTGCTCGCCACATTTGCCTAAATTACATCCGTTTTTGACAGAATTGTTTGCGCGTTGCAAATGTTTGTGTGCTCTATTGTAATTATTCAACCTAATCGCAATCTAGTCCATTTTAAAGCTCTATTTTCCCCGCTGCGAAAAAATTGACGACTTCCGAATAAGCGCGCGAAACTGTGAGCAATTTTCAAATTGCTGTCCGGTTATGAAAATGTCGTCATATCCCATAAAAACTGCAAAAATATGAAAAAAAACTGCAATTACGGCTAAAAGCATGTAATTTAGTCTAATGGAAATAAGTTAAAAGTAATTAAAATATAAATAAGCAAAGATATTTAAGAATATGAACTATTTTTAGATGCCTGGAAGACAGAGTAAGAGAAATGAAGCACTTAGCAGAGCCAGAGCCAATGCTTACTATAGATTGGGTTAGATGTTAAGCGAAAGGTAGGATATTATATAGTCCGGTACAAGGGCTAGGCTTTTAGCAAGGTATCATTCACAGCAGCGGTGTTATATAAAAATAAATAGAAAATCGGCGAACTGGGAGCCTTTTTCTCAAAAGTATTACATAACACCGGTGCTCTTCTCTTCATACGGATTGTATCTGCATTGGACCGATTCCGCTGGAAATAAGCCGAAAATTCAAAAACTCGGCCCGCGCAAGAACAATTTTGATGAGGTGTTGGCTTGGATTAAGGAATATTACTAGTTTACGTCAGAATATTATAGTCTTTTTTGTGATAAACATTCTGCAAAAATGCTAAAACCTTTAATCCATGTTTGTATACAAATAAGGATTCTCTGCAAAAAGAGATACTAGAATTGAATTGATAATCATCGAGATAAATATAAACAATATTGTTATAGTCGACGGAGTAATCGTTTGAAACTGAAGGTCTAAAAAATTAGAGCACAGATTTGCTCTAATTGCTCTAATAAGATCTAACAAGTTTGCAGTTCGTACCGTAACCCCTTGCAAGCGATTAGTCCACCGAGTATAATAAGATTTAAATTGTTCCAATTAACTTAGATTGAAATTTAAATCTTTTAAGGACACCCTTTGTGCCATACAAAGACACTATTGTTACACAACAAATTGCGATGAGAATAACGATTGAAGCGAGATATTTGGACAAATTTATTAAAGATAAATATGTTAATAAAAATGTTTGTAAATAAGAATTGTTTTTATTAATTGTTTTTATCAAAATTAGTCTTCTTGTTTTTCCAAATGCCTTTGCGAACCCTTGTAAAACATTGTTATAAGCTGGATTGCACGGAATGGCACTTTTTTAAATCGAACACCGAAAACCGGAATTCCGAACATTTGTGGTTTTAAGCCCGGGATTCGGACCTAAACGTTTATTCGCGAAGTGAAAAACATTCGAGCATCGGGCTTTGGTCGGGCCGAGTTGTCCACCTATAGACTACTGTAGATTTCGATTCGCTTCAGAAGTCAAATCAGAAGGCAGTTAAATCATGCATATTTTAAGTTAATTGTGGATATATTATCTCTAAATCTTACTATTTCTTGATTGTTTTTGACCTAACAAATCGAAAACCACCAATATTTGAAACAACCTAGTACCTGAAAGGCTACTTGGGTATTATTGCTACATTTTTCAAGATCTCTCAGAGCTATTTTCCAAGAGATTCTCTTCCAACCTTCGATTATCCTTCCTCAATCTGACTACACTATGCCGATACCTTTCTAAAGTCCATTAGCTCTTCATTTATCCTTAAACTCATTATATTTCCATCGTAGCTTCCATAGAACTTCCGTAGCTTCTCCGGAAGTAACTTTAGATAAGGCACGCCTCCAACATACACAGAAGTAGCGTTTATGTCCAAATGCTGGTTTGAACCCTAAAATTATAAGTTATTTTTTAGAAACAGAACAGTTCGAATGAGGTATTTAGGATAAAGATGTTGTACAAGGATTTATTATTAATTTCTTAAAATAGAAGGAACACCAAGAGTTTTATTCATACCCCATAGTTATCTTACGATGGCTCAGTCAAGTGGTTAGAGCAGCGAGGATCTGAAGCTGTGGGTTTCACCACCTCTCCCCGTAGCTGCACAAAGTTAGGGAAACCAGTAGCTTACTTATTCCATGTTTTGTGCATGGGAAGAATGAATGTTAGAAAGAAGCCGATTCTACTCAGAAGATTCCGGAATGAATGACCAAACCCCGCGCCCAAATAGTTAACAGTTTTTGTGGGATACGAGTAATACAAGGAACATATACTGACTAATTAATGAACTCAACAAATCTCTCTGAATTCTTCTTAATTTCCGTTAATTCTTGAACATCTACGTTTTTCCCTATAAATCTTAAAACGGAAATGTCAAAAAAGCTTTTTGCTGTTTGCCAAATTAATTTTAGAGCAAGAAAATTAATGATTTGCGAAAGGAAATAGATTGTGGTAGAGGGTGAAATATACGGGAATAAAGGATATTCCATGTTTAAATTATTGTTAGTAAAGGGGCTAAATAAGGAGAATAGACACGATTAGCTCTAGCCGTAGACTTAATGGGCCCGGCCCGAAATACTTCCCAAGTTGAAATATTTGTTTCTTTATTTTTCACTTTGAAAGACCAGATCTATTTTTACAAATCTCGTTTTGTTTCAAGTTGAAACGTTGTTAGTACCGGTCAGAACACTTTAAAAACTTTATATGTATTTTCGAAATTCGTTTAGTTATGAAAAAAACGGGTGAAAGTTACTAAATATAAAATTATTATGTTTTTTATAAATACTAAACTCTGCATTCTTTAATAGTATGCTCTATGATTTCTTCGTATCCTAATGTAGTCGAACTCTTCGGACAAGTGATATTTGACTCCAATTAGGGCGAAGGAACAAAATAAAAACATCGTGGAATAGTTAATGTAACTCAAGTTTAAATGTATTTTCCCCGGAATGGATAAACTTCCTGTTTTCAAAGCAAACTAAACTTTTGTTTACAATGGGATTTAGTGCAATAACTAATGAAAAACAAAATAGTTCATTTTACGCCTACTCAAAAGTACTCTCGCCCGAAGAGAGGGAAGGCATTTTCCAGCGAATTTTGCCAACACCGCGCATCGTATGAGACTGGCGCAATGTAGTCTAAGTTTTGAAACGGACTATATCTTTAGAGTAGGCGTAAATTGAACTAATTTGTTTTTCATTAGTTATTGCACTAACTTCCATTGTAAACAAAAGTTTAGTTTGCTTTGAAAACAGGAAGTTTATACATTCCGGGAAAACTACATTTAAACTAAATTTATATTAACTATTACACGAGGCTTTGAAACGGACTATACAAGATAAATTTAAGAGGAATACCGGTGTGTAATGTTATATTATTGTCTGATTGTGAGATCTGCGAAATGAAGGTAAACTTGCAATCTGCAGGTTCCACTCGCATAAAATGCCATTAGATGTGATGTTAGAAACTGGGAATTACGCAAATAAAAAAGTCGAATTTTTAGAAAGAATAATTTCTTGAATAGTTGGCGAAATTGTATATGTGTCTATGAACAAATATAATACTATCGGAACTATACAAATAGATTAAGTCGCTGTCGGGAACTATATGAACTCTAAAGTACAAGCTGGTTTTGTTCCTTTAATCGAAAGTGTTGCAAACTGATGAACTTATTTCTAACTTGACGTCTAACCATATACTTGGTTTAATATATAAAAATATGTTGTACTGGTTTCGATGCCCCTTTTACAATATTTCTACTCCAGGCTGCTCTATTATTCATCTTTCAAAAATCTTCTAAACTTTTTTATAAAACGGCCCAAACTCCAAAATGACTAGATTCCGTTAAACTTCACGTTCGGTCTTTGCTCGGCTAACGCTTTAAGAATATAAACTTCTACTAGAATCATAGACAATGTTTGTCTTTTCTTATTTCTTACAGAATTATTAATATTCTTTCTTTTTCTCCATTCTTCTAATGAATTTTAGTGGCTCTTTCCAACTGCATCTACATAATTAGAAAAAGACATAAGCATTATGGAATTTTAGCACGCAACGGGCGGGAGGCGGTGTTGTAAAATATATTAATTATATAAATAGAATATTAAATATATGGGTGGTAAAATAGTATTGAAATAATGAACTTATAGTCAGAGTGTTGGTAGATCATTAAGTTTATGTTATTTTGTAAGTCATTTTGGGTTTGCAGCAATAGTCAAAGAGAAAATTCGACACTGACAAGAACAATGGAAGGTTTATGCGTTTCAGCTATGTGAAAGCTTGCATCCCTGTTTATCAAACTCCGAAACTCCACGAACTACGAATCTCTTTAGCTGTTGGTTTATAGTCGGCGGACAAACGATATGCAATTTAAAGGTCTAAGTGCTGAATACAAAATGAAAAATAAGTTAGATGTTGTGTTGTACATTACATCATTAACTTTTCCACGTTTTCGCGCGCCCTCACTCGGCTAAAATTTGCAGTTCGTACCGTGTACCCTTGCATTAGCCTTGGCCGCCGACTATAAAGGTTTCGAAAATACAAAACCCCTTTTTCTTAACACCTAGACAAAAGAGTTCTCACATACCTTAGCTTCCATCTCAGATATCTTTTCTCCATTCACATGGATTCTTCCCACTTTCAATTCTCTTTCAAACACTACAGTAGTCCAGAAATTAGTAGAAATGGTCTTTGACCTAAAGTCAATAGTTTATACTTTTATTGTTACTCAGCGCTTACTTTACATAACTAATTCCGGAGCCTAAATCATAAAATGCATAGATTTGCCGTTCGCGAAGAAATAGAGCGACGAAATCACCGGAAGACTCGTTTTTGAAGGAAGAAGCAAAGAAGAAAAGAAGGCCTGGAACAGGAATCAGATGTAGTCGACGTACGAACTCCTTCCAAATAAAGGACTGTGAATGTTGTTACGCAGGGGCGCCATTCGTGGAATTTCGGAAAGTATTCCAATATCTTCGAACAGATTTTTGTAACTGAATTTTTATAAAAATTGTTTTATTTTGGCTCCAAATACGTGAAATAGTAAACGTAGATCATAACAGTAAAACTTAATTTTTAGAAAAAGGCAGCTGGCAAACCCATTTTACCCCTTTTTTCAAATGTACGCAATTTAGCGTTAATTTTGGTTCATATAGGGATGTCCGTTTCCATTTGCGAGAAAAAAATCTGTCGACTATAGTTTAAACTAAGAAGTAAAGTAAGAAATATAATGGAAAATAAATATTCCCAATTCGTAGACAAATACTACTCACTAGATATAATTGTCTCCGTTGTAGCTCCTTGAATCCGAAGCATTTCAGCGCTTACTTACTTTTTTGTTCATTTTAATATTAAAATATTTTATTAAAAACCACTAACCGTCTTTTGAATTCGGTTTAATCTGTATTTCTATCTCTAGATTCTCTCTCACTGATGTAGTAGACGACACCGGCAACTCTACGAATCCCGATGCATTGAATGTCAGCGGGTATAAGAATGGATGTGGGGGGTCTAAACCGTTGTAGAATAACCTTAAGTTTAGGCTACTGGTTTTTTTCGATATTTATTTTAATTGATTTATATCAGACTTTAATTTCAGAATCTCTTTTTTTAATAAAATGGATATGTGCTGTAAAAAATAAATGTTGCCGAGGATAGTCGATGAACGAATTGCTTAAAATTAGAGTTGGTCGTTTTGACCTGTTTAGCCAAACCGGGTTTCGGGTTGAATCGGGTTGGGGTCAAACCCGAATTTCAACCTGGGGCTCGTTTTTTTCGGGTCGAGCTGCTCAACTCTACTTATAGTTAGAATTTAAAGATTTCGAATGTTCCGCTAGAGCGCTAATCATTTGGGTTTGAGTCTATTGTCTTTGTATATCTGCGTTCCTCTATAAAAATATGCTCTACTTCTTGTTGTCTGACCCAAGACCACGGCAAGTAATCCGCCTCTTAACTACTTCAAAGAACCAAGAGGAAGAATTCTTCACACCGTTTCCGGAATTTAAATTTAATACAAAAACTGAATTAGGTTTAATTTTTGACTCTTTCTCATCTTCGAACCACGTGCTTGGCTACTTTCGTTGTTGTCGGAGGTGCCTTTATTCCCAGAATTTGCCTTCAAGGCAAAAAACTGCCCCGCAATTTGAGAAAATTCAGAAAATATGTAGAAAAACAAAATAAGTAGACGAATTATAAAAAAGGCAAGATAAATAAAAACGAATTAGACTTACCAGATTTAACCAGAAAAGTTTGAGTTAGATCAATGTTGTGAGCATTAATTTGAACTGAAGAAATTGAGCCAGAAAATGGTTTACCGTAGTTGCTGAAGAAGAAAATATAAATATTAGCTTTATAATCAAGAAGATAAATGGGTTTTAGTAAGATAGTTTGTTTATTTTAGTAAATAAAAGGTTAATTTAGAATGTATAGCAAATAGAGGCCTAATGGCCAAACACGTAGTTACTTTTATGATCAAGGGGCCATACTAAGAGCTTCAACTTTTGCCAGTAGGCCATATTCCGGCCCCGACCGTAGCGCAGGTTTGGGGGAAATGCGGGCGGGCCTGGACGGGTACCGTTGACACAATTATCAATTCTGGTGGAACTTGCCCACTCAACAAATATTTGTGCACAAAATTTTTTATGAGGAACGGCCAGAGTTTCCCTACCGTGGCTTTAGTGCTACGATTTTCAGAGATAAAAGTTTGTTCAGATCTATCCTTCTGCGAACGCAATTTTAAAACTATCTGTGACCAAAACTGAAGATTTCTCAAAAGTTGGCTGCTCAACTTTTCATCACGATGAACATTAGCCATTATTCTTACCCATCGCCTCCGATCCATAATTCCGTTACTTCTGGTATTCCTTTCTTATCTTCTAGAATCTTCTTTATTTCTTCAAACTTTCCATTTACTCGATTTTCTTCTATTTCCATTTTTATCATTGACTTCTTCCATTCAATAGAAACATCATAGGAACGTTTTAAATGAAGGAAATCGGAACTTCGAATGGAGTCAGAACCAAATCTTTAAATATATAATTGAAAGTAGTTTTATCCTAGTAGTTAGTGCAGCGGTCTCTGAATCCACGAGGATTTGAGACTGTGGGTTCGACTCCCCGTAGCTGCAGAAGGCTCGGAAAACCAGCAGTTTATTTATCCCATGGTTCGTGCCCCCGAAGACTGAATGTTAGAAAAGAGCCATCTCAGCTCAGAAGATTCCGGAGTGAATGGTCGAAATCCTGAGCCAAAGAAATCTCCAGTTATTGTGTGATATGTGCGATTACAGGAAATAAATAACTTTTAAAATCACTTTTCACTGTTTAAATGTTGTTACTTGCAGTCTATTTCAAGTGCTAAGTGGCAGCAACCCGAGAGAGGCGGTCACATGAATATTCTTAGGTGCAAAAGTCTCTGAATTCAACGATATTCGATACTCTGCTGGAAACCTACATCTTAATACAGGCTACAGGCTATATAAGAGTACAATTTTGAAATATATATTCATTATAATTTGCTGATATATATAATTTGAAGTTATCTTCTATGCAATTCTATGTATATTTAAGTAAATTCACATTTTATTCATTTTTGTCTTATCAGCACTCATTTGAAGATAATGAGATAAGACACAGAGAATTCATTATTGATTGCAACTGTTAACTTTATTCTCTTTACAAAAAGCTTAAAATGCCTCAATTCAATAATAAAAGTAGGTAAGCAAATATTTTTGTAATTAATAAAGTCTGATTCGAAAAGAATAATGGAGTGTTGCTTGCGTATTTTAAGACACTTTTGCGCATATTTTCTGTTTTAGAATACTTTCAGAGCCATTCTCAACGAGATTCTTTTTTAACACTCCTTTATTACTCTCGAATCAGACTATATGTATAACTATGTTTTTATCGAACTATGATAAATATATATATTATATGATGAGACTATGTTTTTATCGAACTAAAAGTTTTCAAAAAACAATGGAAAATTAGTAATTCATTATGATATCAAAAAAAACTTTGTCCGGCCGAAAAGCTTCTGCAGACTATATCTTATTGAGTTTTAAAATTCGCTACTTATTAGGCCGTCTACCATAACTATAGACTATTCTCCGAGAAAAAGTGTAGCGTTTAATACAATCAGAGAGGAATATAATACTACAGATGATGAAGATAGCGATGAAGAGGTAAAAGCATCCATATAGATATATGCAATATTGTTATAGTCGGCGGACTATTCGTTTGCAGCTAAAGGTCTAAAAAATTAGAGCACAGATTTGCTCTAATTGCTCTAATAAGATTAATAAATCAGGTTATATAGTGTTTTCAAAAAGTAAATAAGCCTTATCTTCCGCGTAATTTTATATTAAATTTGCATATTTACCAATATTTCAAGTGCTAAATGGCTTTGAATTTTCAATCCTGCGATCCTTTTGAACTCGACTGACTATAGTTCGTTTCAAGATCTAATCGAAACTTTTCAAAAAAGTGTTGAGACCAACAATATAACAATTTCTTCGCATATTACTATAGTCACTAACAGGAAAAAGGCTGCAAGGTGCGGTGTTATATAGGCTTTATGAAATTGCTCAATTTTCGTCGAAAGTAGATGTTCTTGGTATGATTAGAAGCGCAATTTATTGCTTTTTACTAGAAAAATATCGTGGCGTCTTTCTGTGGTGGTTTAATTTCATAAAACCCATATACGTAATTGCGAAAGCCCTTGTTTAACACCGCACCTTGCAGCCTTTTACTTGTTACAGCCTATATTTACAGGCGCCTTCCGGTCGCCACCTGAACTGTTCATGGATTCCTTGTTGTATGAACGAAGCTGATGCGGAGTCATTTGGTCATCATGTTTCCATATTTATGGTAGCTTTAGTTGCCTTTGCCACTTTCTTTTGTGTTACACTTATACTTATTCTTGTATTTTTATTAGGATAAATATATATATTAGCAATTTTTTATATAATATTATTATTACTGGATTTCTTACGAATTATATATATATTAACTTACTCGACAACAATCCTCCGGTTTTCCGCTCGAATAATCATAGTTTCATTGAGTTTTGAAGATTTTAGTTGTAATATGACGCCGTATGAGGAAGATAGAGTAAACTAAAATAATAATAGTTTTAAGAGAAATAAGTAACGTAGTGTTCTTTTACTACTAGAATAGATAGTTGGTGGATTAATCGCTTGCAAAGTTACAGTAGGAACTGTTAATTTATTGCAGTTTTTAAAATCAAACTATGCTCTAATTATAATTTAGTAGACCTTTAGGTGCAAGCGTTTGGTCCGCCTATTGTTGTCTGGTTGGCGATAGACTACTACTTGGCGCCGACCATACTTGGTGCGCGTTGTTGCAAAATTTCCCGAAGATTATGTTAATTTAGAGTAGTTTTGAAGACAAAATGCAGCAGCGCATTTCAAGTAAAACCAGCGCTATTCTTTTTGATAACGACTATAGAGAAACAGTATTTTTGTAAGAAAACAGACAAGATGCTTTCATTCATTACAAAACAAAATCAAAGTAATTACAGTAACCTACATTAACTGTAATATTCGATGTAATTGGTTCTTTCTCAGGAATATTCAATAGAAATTGTCTGGATCCGTTCATTTCTACCTCGGTACCTAGAATTTCTGCATTGAATTAGTCGATAATCTCACTTACCTTTCTCTGTTTTGGTTACTGTAGCCACACATTTGTTCTGTGCTTCAATCGTTCCGGGGCCACACTGACAGACACCTGGACGATGTGGATACGATGTACAGACGGCGTTCAGCTAAATTTAAAGTCAGATAAGTGGAAATAGTTTGCAGAAGCTGTTGTTAGGTTGTAGTATTCAATGAATACTATTCATTAACAAGATTCACTACTGTTAAGTTAAAAAAAATCCGGTGTACACTGGCCTGATATAGGCGGGGCGTCCCTGGCCAGCCCGCACTTTCCAATTTCCCCAAAAACCAGGCTCGGCTTGCTATTCCAAAACCCCGGACACTGGTTACGATAAATACAAAACCTTCTTACCAATTTACAGTCTTCATTTGTTATACAAGGTGATCCTATGCCAGTTTTACGGTTTTGTCTTTCACGTCGATCTTCTATTTCGAAAGATTCTGAAAGTTAATGCTACGTTTTCCGAAAACAGATTGGACTTGAAAAAATTCTACAAAATGCTTTGTCATACCATTTTCGCATATTCCTAGACTTTGTACGACTAGATCCAGTTGATGTTTACAAGCAAATTTAGTCAGTTGACATACATCTTCATAGGTAACACCGTCTGATCCACAAACTGTCATGTTCATTGCTAAAAGAAAAGTTAAAGTTTATACAAAACTATTTTTTATTAAGAAGTGTTTGATCAAATTTGCTATATAAGTATGCAAACAAGCCGGGCTGGTCCGTTTTCAATTTTTTTCAACTCCTGGCCGGTCCCGCCCGTGTTAATAACAGAACTATTCTATAACCATTTCGATTGATACCTAACAAGTACTGTATGTACATATTAACATGGCCTCCGGTACCGAAAAATGAACATAGGGGCACCGATAGCAAATTTATTTAAATGAATATAAAACATCCTGCCCGGCCCTATTGTACTCAATGCCACTTTCTATGAAAAGGGGTCGTCTCGATTGCACAATTCATCCAGCCTTCTAACTTTCTACTCCTGGCTCCTAGACAAAGATTCCGGGAGACAAATGTACATTCTTCTTTCTAAACTCTTTTAAGCGACTAACCAATGCCCCAATGTGAATAATCGCAAGTTTGTGGGCAAACACAATCAGGTACGGCTAATTCTGTAATAGAAGGATGACAGACTGCGCCATGATGACATTTGTAAGAGGAGCAGGTACTGAAAGAAGAAGAAATATATATATTATATTTAAGTCGGAGAATACAATATGATTATCTTTCAATATTAAATGCCCGCCCTGCTTATTACTAGCCAAATTGTGTTATTGATGTTACAAATCTATTTTGTATGAGCCTGTTTTGCCAGCAGAACCCAAGCAATCTGCGAATGATTTTGCAGTTGCAAGGATGGCGCGCGAACTCTGCCGGCAGGTGCGGAGGAGAAAATCTAAAATCTACGCAGGAACCACCGCCTCTTTACTCCTGGAGAAGACTATACCTACCCCGGAGTTCTGTATCCTTCTTTTTTAACGCAACCAATTGGTGTCATAACCATATCCGATTCACACTTATCACATTTGTCACCGATTGCTCCATTATGACACTCGCAGCTGGAAATGTATGTTTTCTAGATTCTTTATAAAAACCATTTGTTAGATAAAAAATTGCTTAGAAAGGAGCCGTCTCTGCTCAGAAGATTCCGGAATAAATGGACGAAACCCTGCGCGGAAGAAATCAACAGTTATTGTGTGATACGTGCGATTACAGAAAATAACTTACTTTTTTTTACTTTTTACAATGTATCTTTTTTATTATTAATGTAATTCTTACCGTCCTGTTGTCTGTTCACAGTCGGATCTAGCAGAACCAAAAGCAGAACAACCACAAGCTAAAAATATAATGTCTAATCCGTCAGCTCTAGAAAAGTGAAGAGCTACTGTTTAAGGGCAACCGGTGACATGACTGAGACTTTCACAAACCAGTTTTTCAAAAATGGGCCGGCCCTTTCCTGCACCTGACCGGTAATGCTTAATTCATAATCTTATAATATCTTACGTTGACATGACAATGCTCCGTTTGCAATAAGATGAATACCCCAGAAGTTCTGCTGACAGTGATCACATTTAAGGCCGCCAACACCGGCACGGCATCTAAATTGTTATTTAAAATAAATAAAGTATGTTTATATATAGTCTGTTGTCAAAACTACGGTCAAAATTAGTTTAATTTACGCGCCCGCTACCCATCTCTGTAATGGCGCGCGGACCATAGGTTTGAAGACAGACTATCTAATATATAAAATACTGGATATAAAATAAACTACAATTGATGCTTTTAAGGAAATGAGCAATTTATACAAGAAACCTACTTGCACTGTCCATTTTTGTCACAAGTAGGCCCAAAAGAACCAACTCTATTACATTTGCAGGAATCTAAAATTATAAAAAGGTTTGGAAAATAAGTATTTAATTATTGCATAGTTTGAATTAAGAGTAATAATGGCGTGTTGGTTGCGTATTTATAGGATTTTGAACACCGCGCATGCATACAAATTGCATGCGTGAACATCGCAAGAGCAATTTTATACGTTCAGAAGACGCCATGAGCTGGTACGGTGTCAGCAAAAAGTGCTCAGACAAATCCGGAGCTACTTAAACTCCAGTAATGCTCTTCAATAATAATATCTACATTATAAAAATCCGGAAACTGTTTTTTGCTTAAGCAAAGCCTAATCACTTTAGTTATTAGAAAAACAACTGTCCAAGCAAGCGTAGAACAGTATCTATTAACATTATCGAAGCGGCTCTGCTACATAAAATTTAATTGAAATCGGTGGAAATTTAGCGCTGGAAACCTAGCTTTTGATATGAACTTTACTTTAAAATATTCAACAAAACCCGTAAAAAAAGCCATTACCATGTTTTTCATTACAGTACTCCATATTGGGCATTCTATAAATATCCCTCTGTTCGCGACAAGAGACAGAGTTCAAATGACACTGGTTACTGTAGATAAGAGCGTCAGAACCACAAATGGGGTAGGATGTGGGTAAACAAGACTGAGTATCACAGAAGCAAATATGATTAATCCAAGGAACCGAAGAGGGCGGAATACCGAATGAGGAACAGACGGAAGCATGAAGACAAGGAGTATGGAGACACCCAGATGAAGCTGTAAGGGATAATTGTAATTGGAAATGAAGAGGAGGAAAGATTGAAAATGAAAATAGCAAAGACAGACCTATTTATAATATAATACCAACAAGCTGAAGATATCTCGTAAAACAAGCGAAGAAGAGTAGGATAGGCGTTCGTTCAGTTATGGAAAAATATAGGTTCTAGTCGACTTCAAAAATAAAAAGGCAGTGTTAAGAATTTTATTTTTGTATGAGCCTGTTTTGCCAGCAGAATGCAAGGAATTTGCGAATGCTTTACAGCCAACTTTGCAATTGCCAGTACCGCTCGCGAACTTTGCCATCAGGTGCGGTGGAGAAAATGAAAAATATACGCAGTAACCACGGCTTTTTTAGTCTCGGAGAAGACTATAACTATTATGCTGGTATACTGCCTTTTTCCTCGGTAGAATAGTATACCGTTTACGGCACAGTTGGCATCACCATTTTCTAAAGAAGTTGAATCTGATAGCCTAAGTTCGAGAGAAGAAAATACTACGGAATGAAGAGTGATAATTCTACCAAGAGTTAGAAAAGAAGCTTTCTTCAACCAGTAAATGCTTAAATCTAAGAAAGATATAGTGCACAACCAATTGATAGACACTATTACAAAAATGAAAAATGCATGTTTATCCATGCTACTCTACAAACCTTCAAAACTAGTAATTGAATGACACTTTGCCATTTCAACAATAGTAATAGGAGATCCTCTTTGGCAAGAAGCCAACTGAAGATGACATTCCGAAGGATAGAGAACCTAAAAATAGTTAGAGATTTTAAAACTTTAAAGTTTATATTGATTTAATAAAGTATAGTAGGTAGCAGTTGGGAACATCTTAACTAACGACGTCTAAATATGGATATTCATTCACCACGTTACCAATGTTACACTTTGCCGTACCAGGTTTCAGTTACATTTTGGGTCCTACAACATTAGTTACAGTAACCCTCTACCTACCCCGTTCTGTCCGCATACTCTGTGTTGTGCTGGCGGATTATGTGGACAATTGTAGCTACAGACACAGACTCCGCCCCTACATTCCTCACCATAACGGCATTCTACATGAATACAGGCATCTGCAAGAAGAAGTATTAAATTCAGGGGTGGGCAAAGGGTTTCGTCAATTTTCCAGCGGAGTCGTCTTTTCACATTTTCGGCCCTTACTGGCCCGCTAAGTTCTCACCCGTGAGTAAATCATATGATAGGTGTTCAGTAAGCCAGAGTGTTAGTTAAAACATGATTAAATGATAGGTTATATATATTAGAAAATTAGTTTCTTTGTTATTATTATCTTTTAAATAAACTTTTACAAATTTCATGGTTTGCATAGTTAAAACAATGTTTGAGTAAACTAACCGCATTTTCCCTCAAACGATACGACAATAAACTTTTTCTGTTGACAAGAACTTCTCTGTAGATGACATTCAGATGAATAGGTTACACCATCAGTACCACATACGGGCTAAAGGAATACATTCAAGACAGGTGGAACGGAACTGCCCTGCCCGGGTCGGCGAGCCGATTTTCGTGAGTCGGCGAGCCGGACCCCCGTTGTCCCCAGAATACCTTGGTCCCCAAGATAACTGGCCGGTATATTCGCACCCTTGACTGAAGATAGCAAAGAAAACGAATTAGATAGTAAAACTGCTCGCTTGGCTATGTTCATATTATCATGCTGATTTCGAAAAAAACTTTTTATAAACTACTTTAAATGTTAAGTTAGTTATTCACTAAAATTGAATCTTATAGGTTTTCCTTCTAGTAACTTACTTTTATTCCAGTAGTATTACTCTTAGGACAATCGGAAGGACACTGACATTCTCCCTTACCGCGTCCATTTGTGACACAATTAGAATAGAAATTACAGTCCATTGAAGAACAACCTTCTAGAAAAACGACATTGCAAATTGATTGTAACAATAATATTCAAAACTCTAGTTACCAAACTGGCTTGCTATTATTTGAACCATTGAACCCGTCTGGTTTAAAAAAAGTTGAGAATTCAGGTCAGACCAGTTTGATAACCCTGTTTGGAACATGTAGGCCACTAGTTTTCTAATTAAACTGTTTACTTCAATTTGGTTTCTTTTCTTTAATTGGAATGGGTAACAATTTGGTTGACATAAGTTCACTAACCGCATATTCCATTGTACTGCACAAACAGTTTTTTGCCAGTTTGACAGGCATTTCGTCTCATTTTACATTCATTTGAATAAGTACGACCGTCGCTGCCACAGACCTAAAAACGTTTTTCTAGTTTTATAGTTAGCAAAAAGTAATTTATTCTAGTGTTCTAAGCTTAACTTAACTCTAGAAAAAGTGTCACGTAGACCAAAAGAGATTTTGGATCACATATTAAAAACATCACTGATTATTAATTTTGTTAATTGGTCTTCAGCACACTTTTTGCTGTTAATCGGCCGCTTCATCTTACTTGCATGTCAGGAATCAGTGAAATCCGTAAACTACAGTTGGATAGTTAACTAATTCTGTTTTCAATAAAACATACTTCTCTCAGTTCATCCGTGCATTTGGGACAGGAGCACTGTGGAGTTCCATTTACATCTTCACAGACTTGCGGATGAATACATTGGGAGTAGCCGGAGCAGACACCAATTCCTAAAACTTAGATATAGTCGGCTGACAAACGATATGCAATTTAAAGGTCTGATTGCTTAATTAAAAACGAGCAAAATAGTTATATTCATAAACATAAATTAATTGTTTCTGAAAAATAAGTTAGATGTAGTGTTCGACATTACATCATTGACTAGTCAGTGTTTTCGCGCGCTATTGCTAGGCTGCGCTCTAATAATATTTGCAGTTCATACCGTATACCCTTGCATAAACCTTGGCCGCCGACTATACATCCAAAAACAAAGTGTGATTTTAGGGTTGTAGAGTAATTTATCTTCCTAATTTAGTTTCAGAATCTATTTTTCTCATTCATTGTTTTCCACTCACCACAATTGCCTTCGTGTTTAACCGCCAGTCGTCTTTTTCCTTCACAAGCAGCTCGTTTTAGCTCGCATTCGTTTTCGTAAGTGCTACCGTCCTTAAAGTTAAAAGTTTAAAGATTGTTCATTTTAATGCAATCTAATTTCAGTTTATTAGTTTTCTGTGGAGATAATGTATTTTTTTCTAAAAAACATAACAAAATAATCATAGTATAGATTATAAAAAAATATTATTGAAGTATGCGGTGGCCCAGTGTAAGGCGCGTGGTCCCATTATGGGAAGATTTGCCTCATAAGCTAGAGGTCCAGAATGCTCCGCACCCTAAGTGCTTTGCTATGGAGTTTACGCCTATTAAATTTTCTTTGTCTCATATCTTCTCTTCAAATATCCATAATCCGGTGTTATAGAATAGAATATTTTTTGTTCGAACGCTAGATCATTTGTATCACTTTTGCTGATAGTTCACTTTCTTGATCGTAGTGTTCTGGAGAAACTTGAGCCGTTGTTTCAATTTAAAAACTTTTTTTTTCTTTATGGAGTGTTTCTTAAAATGAATAAAGAAACTTACAGTAGAGCAAACAGGCCTTATAATCGGTGGACATTGACTTGGACATTCACATTTAGCACTGCCATCAACATCAATAGAACAAAAAGAAGAATAAGAACAGTCAAGGGATAGACAGGGATTACCAATATCTAAATTATAATATTAATAATATTATGATAATAATATTGTATTAATAATATTGTATTAATAATATTGTATTAATAATATTGTATTAATAATATTGTATTAATAATATTATATTATATACTTAAATTACCTTCGCACTTTCCTCTCTTGTATATTGTTAGAGTACGTCTTATCTTGCAGCCGGATACGTTCATAACACACTCGTTCGCATATCTATTTATAAATTAGAATTTAATTATTATATTAAATATTATATTATTATACTAAACAAAGTGAAGAATAAGTAAAATAACCACCAAAATAACATGTTTGTGAAGTCTGCGATTATTTTAAATGTCACATCTTAGGGTTCCTAACTAAAGTGCTTAAGGCAACACAAATAAGTTAAAGTTGTTTTCTGAGTTAAAATCAATTATGCTATGCATTATCAAACTTGTAGCTCAGCTGGTAACGCGCCGGCCTATGAATCCGTGAGAAGGAATGGTTGTGGGTTCGATCCCTCCCCCGTCCCAAGCCGGATTGAGCAACCGTGGGATGTATGCTTGTATGTTCTCTTATGATTCCCACAAAAACCGACTTCTAGCGGCCCCGAAGATGGAAAGAATAACAAGAACACCCGTCATGTGATATACATTAATATTAAATAGTTTTTTTCTATCAAACTCACAACTTTACTAAACAATAAGCGAATGTCGGTTTACAGGACTTATAAAATTATCATAAACAAACATAATTTTGTTTATAAGCGTTATTTGAGGGCAAGATTTAAAGAAAAGAAACTTACGTTTTTCCATCTGAAGCACAAATAGGGTCGAAGTTAAGACTACACTGTTCACTGCATCTGTCATAATAATAATATATAGAAATAATATTGTCTCTAATACCTGCATTCTGGTCTTCTATATTGATTCAGATAACACGAAGTACCGTGAGGACAGTTGTGGCTACGACATGGGTCTAAAATAACATGTGATGCATTTGTCCTATTAGATGTACTTAAAGTTAGATTTTAAAAAGTTGCTATATTCTTATTGTCTTAAATAGTTTATCTACTGATTTCTATTTCGTTGAAAACTAACCACACATTCCATAATACTTCAATGTAATATTTCTATTAGTCTGACAAGCATGTTGTTTTAAATGACAAATAGAAGTATAGTCAACACCGTCAGAGGAACATACAGGAGAAGATTCAACTATAATATAATATAATTGTTTAATTAACTATTTAGTTCCTTGGGAAATATAAGAAATGCGTAAATCTTGTTATTCTAATATAGTCCATAACAATCGCGGCAAAATTAGAAAACCATTATACGGTTTGAAGCGCAATTTTTTGTTTGTTGTCAGAAGAATATTATTGTACAAGTTTTATTTTGTATCATATCCAGAAAAAGACAAATACGCAATTACGGAAGCCTTCGTTTACCACCGCGCTCTGCGGTCTTTTGTTTGTTGTAGACTATGGACTTTAAAGGTCTTGTTTCAATAAATATCTCACTTGGAATGAGCTTGGGTCGACCCGCAATAAGGTCACAAGTCAAAATTTTAAATTTTTCTGTGTTTTTCAAATCAAACAAAATTTGGTGAGTAAGGTTTTTATATAATGTTAAAATACCGGGTCTGCCCCGTCGAGCCGCTAATTCTCACCCCACTTGGGCACCCGAAGCACTGTTCTATCGATTTTATAGAAAGTGATTTAATAATTATAAATTGTATGTGAATTAGCAACTCACCAGAATCTCCATAATTAGGACATTTAGTAGGACAATGACATTCTGCTGTTAATAGACCGTCTTTTTCAGTTACAATACAGTCTTCTCCGGCACCACAACGAAGGTCAAAACATGGATTTTTCTTTTCTAAAATGAATTTAAGAAGTTTATTACAACTATCTTTTTTTTTTTTTCTTGTGATATTTTTTCAAATTTAGTAAGCTTTACTTTTTTAGACTTTTCTTCCGAAACCAAATGCCACTTTAGTTTTGTGATATAATTCATTGAAGAACCATACCCGGATTCAAGAGTAATATTGGAGTGTTAAAAAGAATCTCGTTGAAAATGGCTCTGAAAGTTTTGAAAAACAAAACTATACCCAAAATTGACCAAAAATACGCAAGTTATACTCCATTAGACAATAAAATGGAACTCCCAGAAACAGAACTCTTTTCAACTAAGAACCTTGCAGTCTTCAAAATAGTTTCGCTTTTCTTAGAGTATCAAATAACTTCAGTCAGAAAAAGAAAACATAGCCGAGGTGTGAAAAAATAATAAACTCTGTTAATTACTCACCAGGACCATATTTAACACATTGTTCAGTGCATTTTAATAATATTAAAAGTAATAAAGGCCGTAGAGATGTCGTGGATTTCATTTGAATTTCATTTAATGTGTGAGATTTGCGCGCAAACTTGTTGAAGGGCTAAAATGCATTATGGATTATAAAATCCCAAGAGGACTGCGAAGGCCGGAGCAGAAAATTAGAGCATAGTGTTCCGAAAAACGGAAGGCTACTTTTTTGTAAAGGAACGTTATCATAAAGAATATAAAGTTGGCTATATAGTCTGATTCGAGAGTAATAATGGAGTGTAAAAAAAGAATCTCATTGAAAATGGCTCTGAAAGTATTCGAAA
>JAQGAV010000289.1:0-37685 GCA_034691345.1 Phasmarhabditis papillosa
TGAAACATCTAGTTTACAAAATAACTTTTTAAGTTGCTCATGGCACCTTTGTATGGATAATCTGTTCTTCACTGATTCTTTAGTTCATTGTGTACATTTTTATAAGTTTGTTTCCATGTATTTTCCAAGTTTTCCGAAAAAGATAGCTTCACCTACTTTCTCCAAGTATATTAAGCCTAATATTTCTGGTAAAAAGGGCTGCGCAGATCAGATCCTGATCCAGGCGGATGTAGATATGACAATTTTTGGCGAGATCCGGCTAGGGGAACATCAGAGATCGGAAATATGTGACAAGGCCCTATTTGTGTCTTATCTAAGTGAATAAACAGTGATTCATTAATATTAAGTATATTAGGCAGCAATATTTTCTTTTACCTAGGATCCGTCTGCCCTGTTTCGGAACTAGTCTTTGCAAGAGCTGGGTATCCAGCTCGACAAGGGTGGAAAAAGTGCGGGCTGGCCCGGGCCGTGCTTTTGCGAAAAGAGGGCCGACATTATTGATCGGTTTCGACAGCGATCCGCAGACGCTATTAATCTAGGAAGGAACTGTTCCGGGAGGAAATTAACTTATATCGAAAAATAATGAAATTTGCAATATGGTAAGATTGCTTTGTCCTATCTCATTGATATAGTAAAAAAGAAATGAGTATTATTCCTGCTTATTTATTATCTGAATACATCTGAGACCCGCAGTGAAACGGGTTGTCGGATATTCCTGAAATCTAATGTCCAAGTTCATTCTGAGTGGATATCCGGCCCAACCCGGCCTGAAATTTTGGAGGTCAGGCCGGGCCCGCCGGATAACCAGCTCTGCATGTTAGCACATAACTGCTACAAAACAGAAGTAGCAGTTTTGAAATGAACGTTTGTTCTTGTTTGTGGTAGTCTCAGTTAGCACTTCCTCTTGTTCGCAAACGTTTGCACAGATAACTTGTCTGTTTAGAAGACCTTCTTTGATTTCGGAAAGCATATTACGTATGCATAATCTGTGGCTCTTATATTTTAATTAAACACAGAAATTACGAAGATGAAAGCATGTAAATAATTATCTTTAGGGTGATCTAGAAACCAAATCAATAAAAATAATTCATCTCGTGTCTTAGGCAGTCTGTAAATGTTGTTTGACTGATTTCGTGATTGATAAATTATTACGTTTTACGGGTTTAAGTCATAATCCCAAATTAGCAATTCGAATTTTAAAATAGTTGTATTCTTCAGTAGCGGAATAGGAATCGGAGTGATTCATTTATTAGTAAAATCCGCCCCCTTATAAAGGGTTGGATAACAAGAATACAAGAGATCACAGAATACCTATGGGCCTTCTGAGAAGGGAGCCAGGGTGGATTCGGAGGGAGTATTCCATTCCACAACTAAAATAGTTTTCAAAATGTTTTCTATTTGTTTTAACTGTTTATTTGTGGAACTAGTGTTCGTTCATTAGTTTCCAGAAGTAAAGGTTACAAAGAGTGGGAGGCTGAAGTTAAACGGAAACCGTTGTTTTTTTTTCCTTGTGGGGCTAGGGTGAAACAGGTCCATTTATTTAACTTTGGTTTTGGTTCACAGAGTTCTGTTTTGGCTAGTTCTGATCGCTGACAATCCTGGAATTCCACGTTTATAACATTTTGATGCGCACATCGCTGGTATCAGCGTCCATATTTTCCAATCCTTTTCCATTCTGACTCAGCAATCCCATTCGAGAACACCTGTAACATTTAGTTCCCGTGTTCATCTTATTAAATCCACGACTCCAATTAATAATAAACTAAAAATCGGTAACAAAATTAGGTCGCCATATGAGTTATGGGCGATTAAATCTAATTTTAAGAGAGAAAATAACATTTGTGCCCCGATAATTCGGAAAATATTAGTGATTCTTGTCCAGTAGTCAATAGTCTTTGAGTGCTACAAGTGCACCCAACATCCGGGTTCATGCTGCACCAAAGAAACATGTTATATATAGAAGTTTTAGATAAGAAGTTTTTAGTCTTTCAAGAAATAGACATTAGAGTGAAATTCTTTGTTAGAACTGTTACTGAAGCCTTGCACCCATATGCATAAAAATGTACTAAATCAAGTCCGGTGACCCTATTCAAGAGTTCCGCGCATTGTATGATTTTTTTCTTTTCTCAGAGTGTTAAAGAGCACTAATTTTGCTTTCGATGCCTCCTTCGAGCATACTTTTTGTGAAATATCAAGATGGTTGTGGTAGTTTATGCTGTCGGGATCTATATGAGTCCATAATTAAGCTGGTTCTTACTTAAAAAGTTTGCTTGAAGGAGGAATCAAAACCAAAATTAGTGCTCTTTGACATTCTCAAAAAAGAAAAACAGAAATAAATTCATACAAGAACCTGTTTACAAAAATGTGAAATTCTGACGCCCGCGATGGGCGACCGTGGCTTTCTTGGATACGGCCACTTGTCTACGGTGCACAAGCATATTTCAACTCAGTAGTTATAGCGCTATCAATATGAACATTAAAATGAGATCTACAGTTTGAGTGTACCTTGCCTTTAAGCTTGAATTTTAAGATATATACCTTGTTTGGGTAGCCAAATAAGATGAAATGGTTTTATTAACGTTAAAAAGCGTTCCATCATAAACTAATGAATGACTAGTCTTTACTGTGGAGAGAGAGTAACTATACTAATTATATTATTGTCATTATGAGGAAGACTTCACTTTTAAGGAATCGAAATGTTTCAGCGGGTCTGTCCCTTCCATGGCTCTGGCATCATCTGCATAAGAAGTCGAACACTTCAGTTAGCGCTCAGTTAATGGAGATGCCTAAGGACACTTCCGACTATGAAGTCTTTCTAATGAACTTTAACGCTAAGAGAGGACAATTAGTCAATAGGTGAAATGTTTTAGAATAAATAAAATATAGACTTCCCTTTTGTGGGAAATTCCACATTTGCAATAGGGGGTTCGTTTGTAATAAAAATATAGACGATCTTATGGGTATTTTTTTTACAGAAAGAAGCGCGCATGTAACAGTTTTCTAGTCAATTTCAAATAAGTAAATGTTTCAACTATCTTTAGGATAATGATAGACACCACATCCGCTATTCGACAACAGAAACTGTTAGCGTCGATTAGAGCGGCACAGTTCAGTCAAGCGAGTTACCACTATGTGGTTACTAACTATGTAAGTAGGCTAAATAAATAGGATATCCAACCCGAGCAGCCAGTTTCGGTTACCATCATCTGATTTTTACTTTCTCACTAGCTTCACCAGTTGTTCATTACAAGTTGTTTCTATAAATTTGCTTATACTAAAAGAATAAACCAGTTTAAGGGTGGCAACCTATAGTCTATTTCAGGACTTTCTCCCCTACGACGTTAGTATGTTCAAGAATGGCAACATTAACATAAGTGGATTCCAACTAGCGAATAAGGAAAGTCGTGGCTACTGGAATCTGAAGAAACATTTGAAAAAGAAAGAAGCCGATTTGATTAATCACTATGATGATGTAGATGTAAGTAAACTAATTAACTTAAAAAGTTGACTTACCACTTTCGGAAGCGGATTGTAATCGCGAACTGGCTTTGCAACTCTTAATTACTAAAAAATAAAAAGTTTCAAGTTGTATAAAAGGATTGATGTTCAAATAATAAACAACAATCAATTGCAAAAAAAAAACTCAAAATTTCCATGTTTTCATCTAAAATGGAATGTTTCAGACTCGAGCAGTTCTCGCCCATGATGCTATGTTTGTCACTTGGAGTGCGTTTGCCAAGTCACTAGCTTCGAATGATAGTTTATTCCATGGAACCTTCAGACACGGAAGATTCTTCAATCGGGGTTATCCAGGTATAAATTATATCTATATTAACCATCTAAACTCGATCTATAAAGTTGAGTAGATTAGAAAGGCCTAAACAATGAAGTTAATTTATCCAACGATTAACATTGGAAAAATAAGATTGTTTTAGGTATCTACTGCGACCCAGCATCAGATCGATCTCATCCCAACAGGCCGTTTGCTTCTTTTGAGCATGGTAGAACTGTAGCTAAGGCACTGAGAGGGGTTGGTATATATTACATAAAAGATCTTTTAAATGTTTTATTATTGCATTCTCAAGCTTTCTTATATTAGATTGTAATAATGAATAGGGTTTCAGCACGTTTCGAAAAATATTACTTGTACAAAAGATAGTTGCATTTAGTCGCACATTTGAAATTGACCGAAAAATTAACTTTTGTAGATTAGTGAAATAAATGAATTCTTTAGATATCAATCGGTGCTAAAGAGGGTACACTTTCTGGTCTGATAAAGTTTGACAGAAATGGACACAGAGTCGATTTTGATGTATCAGTTATAGACCTTGTTTCTAATACAAAGGCTACTTTTAATAGTAAAGAGGCAAGTGATAACTTTTTTATTATTTATAGATAGGCTTTATTAGAAAGACAATCACTTTTGGACACATTATAGCTTGATATAAGGAACTGGTACTAGAATTTGGGGTCTTATAATACATTTATGAGACGCTATATTAGTAATATGAACCTTAAATAGTAAATGTGACTGTTCTCGCTTCTTACAATTAGAGCGATAACTTTGATCTTTTAGGTAATGGTATGGAGACAAGGTGTTGGTTTCTTTGCAAATAGAACAATAGCTCAACATACCCGTAAGATAGTCAGTACTAGAGATAGAAGTCATGTTAATGTGGTAACTGTTTTGGTAAGTAAATTTATTAGTGACTAAATCTGGCAAAATCTATTTGCGGTGTAGTACAATTCTAACTCCTTTGGGAACTTCAAGCTATCGTTTTTGCAGAAACTATTAATGTATAGTCTAATTGAAGAGGAATAATGAAGTTTTACTTGCGTATTTTCATGCAATTTTGGGTATATTTTCGTATTTCAAAAACTTTCAGAGCCATTTTCGGCGAGATTCTTTTGTAACACTCCATTATTACTCTCGGATCTAATGCAAATGTAAAGCAATAGAATTCCGAATTTTCTTCAAAAATATAACTTTTTCGTAAAATAAATTACGGTTAGTTCTACGGTTAATAGGGTAAATAAACTACGGTTAATTCTATTCTAAAGTCAGTTGGGTTAAATTTTTATTTTGTCACTATATTTGGGTAGCAGCCACATTTTCATCCTGCGCGATGATATATTAATGAAAAGTTTTCAAATAGTTTCTATTGCTCGAAAGGGCAGAAAATTTATAGTAAAACTGTTTTTAAATGATAGAAAAATAATGATTTTGAACCTAATTACGCTCCTTTAAACAGAAGTAGGCGCCGTCGCACCCCAGTTGCTATAAGAACTTGAGCAAAGCTACAGTAACCCGAACAAAAATGAATCAAAATGAATGGGAGTGCGCACCGTTGAACTCAAATATCTCGAATGCAAACAATTTTGGATATATACTTCCTTAGAACTTTTTGATAAACGAAAACTTCTCTTTCTTTTGGGACGCTATGAGAAAATCCCGTGTCACAGTCCCTTTAACGAAGAAAAAAAAAGTTTGTTTAAATTATTCAGGTGAAACCGTTCGTTATGTTAAAGTCAGTTTGCGAGAAACCCAACAACAAGACTGAGTGCTATGGCAACAATAAGTTCGAGGGATACTGTATTGATCTACTGAAACTGCTTTCCGAGAAGATTGAGGGGTTCAACTTTGAGGTTGGTGCAGAATATCTCTGTCGATCAATAACTGGACCGTATTACTCTTAACTCTTAACTAAAATAACAATTTATTAGGTTCATTTGGAAAATGGTCCTGGCCGTAAGCAGCCCGACGGTAGCTGGGACGGTATGATAGGGGCCTTGTTGAGTGGACGCGCGGATTTGGCAGTTTCATCATTAACTATTAGCCAGGTTAGAACTGTTATTGTTAACTGTGACTATTGATGTCAATCGTATTCTGTTAGCAATAACAATCAACTTCTGAACCTGTTACAACGGTTGAAACACATTTTTAGGAACGAGAGCGTGTTGTTGATTTCTCCAAACCCTTTATGACTACTGGCATCTCAATTATGATTAAGAAACCGGATAAACAGGAGTTTTCTGTATTTTCGTTCATGCAACCGTTGAGTACAGAAATCTGGATGTACATTATATTTGCTTATATTGGAGTAAGTGGTAGTGACAATACCTAACATCGGCTAAAGCAAATGTTTCTATTTTTGTTATTGGCCGATTGCCTTGCTATGCTCCCAAGACGTGAAGTTAATTTAAGAAACATTGCTTCCTGTTAGAAAGCCCCAATCAGTTTCTTATTTTAAATTAATCAAATTGGCTGGGAAATGGTTTGACATTCCAGTATAAGTCATTTGCTCCGAAAATATTGTTTTAGGTGTCGGTAGTGATCTTCCTCGTCTCCCGTTTCTCTCCATATGAGTGGCGGGTTGAGGAGACTGCTCGTGGTGGATTCACTATCTCAAATGATTTTAGTGTCTACAACTGTCTTTGGTTCACTTTAGCAGCATTCATGCAACAAGGAACAGATATTCTACCGAGGTACACCCAATTCCAAGCTGGATAGATTGTTTATGCTAGCACTGGGGTTTTGTCAGGATTGTTTCCCAATCCTGTTTATAATGAACAAAAACTAGATCATTATTCAAACTAATGAAACTTTTATATCTTTGGAGCTATTCAACCCAAATCAAATATGGACATGGAACAGTTTGATTAAAAATTTTTCTTGCTTCTTGTATTAGCAAATCGTAGCCCTTATATCCTAAAGTTTGTTGTATTTTATTATTTGTTTAAATAAAGTGAACTGATTCAGATCGATCTCCGGTCGTATCGCCTCTTCTGCCTGGTGGTTCTTTACAATGATTATCGTCTCTTCGTATACAGCTAACTTAGCGGCCTTCCTTACTCTAGAGAAGATGCAAGCCCCTATTGAGAGTGTTGAAGATTTAGCCAAACAGACTAAGATAAAGTACGGAATACAGGGAGGAGGGTCAACCGCCTCTTTCTTTAAGGTACGAGACGTTTATATGCTAAAACTAATAATACCCATTCATTGTCTACTTGCTATTAATTCATTGTGAATATTGAACCGATACTCTACTTATTTCGTTTTTAGCATTCCTTAGTTAACTTATGAGAACTGTTTTATTGTGTGCTCTGCCCCGCCTACTTTACCCTGCGGCAAAGGCGGAACTCCGCCCCCATAACCCTACGGCAAACACCAATACAAGCAATTTTCAAATTTAAATACACATTTATCATATTCAGAATAATGTAGACTAACTGAGTTTGACATTTCACATATATGGTTAGAAATAACTGCTCATTCTGAATAAACCACCTTTGAATAAATATCACTTTGTTTAGTATTCATCCGTCCAAATTTACCAGCGAATGTGGCGATACATGGAGTCACAAGTGCCATCTGTATTCGTCAACAGTTATGAAGAAGGTAAATGTTTCAAGAAAGTGAAGAGTTGCAATTTCTCAAGTTGTAGAAAGAGTATTATAATTATTGCGAGAAGAGTATATAAGGGTTTAAAATATATTATATCTCAAATAAACAATCTAAAAGTGCAATAGGTTATAAAGTTCCGGAACTTCATTGGCCGTATACACCAATGTCCCGAGGATCGGAACGGATCGGATATTAGCTATAGGGCGCCATTAGCCCTGGGGCATTTCCAACATGGGGGATGTCCCGATGGTTGGAGCTCGGGATATGTTTTCAATCTAATCAATTGAAGCATTATTTGAATTTTTAATTACATGCAAAGATGAATCATTATTCAATTCAGTAATTAGAAATTTTCGGGAGATATTAGCTGCTCGTATATGAAAAAATGCAAAAATAGATAACAATAGTGAATATTGTTGTTGTTGTTGTTCCGTTCTTCGGGACATTGGTGTATACGGCCATATAATCATTTATCGCCTGAGGGCCTGAAGAATTATTCTATAAAATGATCAGGTATAACATGAAAGTAGACTACTACGATCCTATAGATAGTTGCTAAAAGATTGTTTTGAAGTATTCTTGTCTAAATTTCTTTAAATGAGTTTCTTTTAGGTATTGAAAGAGTAAAGAACCACAAAGGCCGTTATGCATTTCTGTTAGAAGCAACTGCGAATGAATATCAGAACACCAGAAGACCTTGTGATACAATGAAAGTTGGTAAGGAATAAGGACAAGTTATAAATAGAGAAATCATGAAAAATAAATCAAAGCCTTGGCACAAAAAACTAAAATGCCTGAATGTAAATGTTACAACAAGACGGATAAAATTAAGAACTAGAATGTTTTAGGAGCTAATCTGAATAGTATTGGCTACGGCGTAGCTACTCCTTTCGGGTCTGACTGGAAAGACCATATAAATCTAGCTATTTTGGCCCTGCAAGAAAGAGGAGAACTAAAGAAATTGGAGAATAAATGGTGGTATGATAGAGGAGAATGCGACCAAGGAATTACTGTGGTTTGTGGGATTATTGTGAACTATAGCTGTTCGCTAGACTCTTTACTGACAACAACTATGCAGCAGTAACTTTACATTTATTAGAAACATTTAGTTTTGGTGCTAAATATAGTAGTCATTCTCATTCTTAGTCGATGCGGGATCCTAAGGATATTCTAAACAGGAAAACTTTACGTAATTCTTTACTGCTCTATTTAATGTTTTCCTAGGACAGCGGTTCCTCAGCCTCCTTAAATCTCTCGAAAGTAGCCGGTATCTTCTATATCCTTATGGGCGGTATGATAGCTTCCATGATAGCAGCGGTGGCTGAGTTCCTCTACAGATCAAGGATCGAGGCCCGCAAAGCCAACTCCAATTCACTGGTTGGAAATTTCGCAGTGCGTTATTATCATAAAGCTTTTGTGATGTGCAAAACAGGATTGCTGTTAAAGAGATTGTAATCTTAGGCAGCTAATCTATGAAAGTGGGAAATATTAAGTTTTTGAGAAATGTTTTAACTTGTTGATTTTCTTTTAAACATTTTACAATACATTTTCTACTTATTAAAGAGGTTTCTATATCAGTAGTTTTAGTGAATATTCTGATTAATATATTTCAGAAAAATCTCAAATCAGCGCTATCATCACAACTTCGGCTTTCAATACAGGGCGGGGCAGTGGCCCAGCCAGGCACCCAATCTCACGAAGCTCTCAAGAGGCAGCAGGTAAATGAGAACCGTGCATATTTCCTAATTTTGGCTTCTTTGGTTTAAAAAATGATGAATTTCTCATAATATGGCTGCAAAATATACAAAAACATTATCGATCAAAAAACATTATCGATTTTGAATAGTACTATATGTATGTCCTGTACAGAGATAATTGTATTCTTCTAGGCAGCAAGCTTCCTTCCTGCCTCAAACAATGACGAAAAACGCTCAGTCAGTGAGCGAGGCTCAAGTTCGTCGTTTCCATATAATACCGCAGTGTAGATAGTCAAAGTTATTTATGTTTTTATTTTGTGATAAACCTTGTACTTCTCCTTAACAATCTACTACTCCATGCAAACTTCGAAGTCATTTAGTTGCAAAGTTAAAATGTCGTAGGGTAAATACTACAAGGAGTTTTGAGCGCAACTGAACAAAATCAATTAATTCAATCCTGTTGTTCAATAAAGTATTTCATTTTAAAACTAATGAGCTGGTCCTGGCTTGCCAACAATTGTCACGGGGGTACAAAAACAATGTAGACTATTCTGCGCTTTAAACTTGCAATTTTTTGAGGGGCTGTAAGTCGGCTCAGCGTGGTCCGTTGCAAAATTGAAAACTGACAAAATATATCTATTTTCATACTTAACAATCGTACATCAGCCGATTTTTGATTTGTCGACTTAAGTTGAAACACTTTTTGTTGTTGTAGAAACCACAACAATGTATTATTGAACATCTTTGATAGCCTAGAACTACAGAGTCCCAAACCTAACTATCTAAGATCTATGAAAGAATCTCAATACAACGATCTCATTCACTGAATAGAAAGATAACCCAAAATACAGAAATATGTATGGATGGATCAGAAGCCTCAAACCAAATCAGTTCTACAATGTATTCTCCTGGCTGATCTTGATCTAGTATTCTCGACAGTGCTTCCAATAAATCGTTTGTTGTTCTTAAAAACTTGTTATTTTTGATTTTTTGTAGTTTTTGATTACTTAGTGATAATGGTTAGCGGTTGTTAACGCCGATAATTTGTTTGCGGGATAATTGCACCCATTGATATTAGACATTGTGTATTATAAAATAAATAATAGAACAGTTCTTAACACAGTAATAGAACAGGAAGAAAGTTCGCCGGAGTCTTAGAAGGAATTCAAGAGGAGCTGGACAGGGTGTTAAATAAAGGAGAGGCGATGAATTATCGATTGCTATTGACTAACCTAAACTACATTCTTAACATCTCATACATGTCTTCTTGCACTTGTTGGCAATGCTGGTCCACTTAGGGTCGTTTCAGAACTTAAAGAATACCTGGCAGTGACCGACTACTAAAACATTTGGCATTTATAAGTTTTACGTTTTTAAATTGTAGTAGGAACTGGTTAGTTATAAACATACTATGTAACTCCAGTCCAGAGGTCCAGTAGTACAGTTCGGATATATCAACTAGTTTAAAACATTTACTTAGCAGCATTTACTTTCACTACACCAAAAAAATTGACTTTTTTGCAAATTCAGTGACAAAATTTTTTCCTTTGAACCTGATGAAAAGTAACTTTTTGAAAGAAAATAAACTAATTCTATTGAGAATAAAGGTGTTTTCTAAGTGATAACATTGTTTTTACAACGAGATTATTAAATATAATGTACGCCTATTTGTCTTCAGATTGATAGATTCCGCAACATGTTATCCACAACTCATAGAAATCAGACTATTCATTTTTCTATCAGGATCCCAAAATCGGCCAGAATTTCGAAATTCGAAGTGATTTTGCAGTAGAAGAAGATGTTTAACGATTAAGTGAGTTGCTGATTTAATTATATTTCTAACAAGCTTATATATGCCTGAAATTGCTCAATTGATACAATAGCTATTAACTATTGTTTTAAAGTCCTTAATACAATCTGTTAATTGTTGCATAAGTTAAATATTTACTAGCCCTAAGGGCTGCATTCAGGTTCGAAATAAATAAACTGTTATAGTTTGTGTTTAACTCTTTATATAGCAGATTCTCTATACATTATTCTATATACTTATACATTAAAATAAAAGAGAAATGTTTCACCTACATTATACAGTATGTTTGTGCAACTGTGCTCAGTCAGCAAATTTACAGTTTTTATTCATAATCTCTAAATCTATACAGATATTCTACTACTTCTATTAATTCAGCCTGTGGACTAATAAAAACTAATTTTGTTTTCCAAATTGTGATAGTTGTAATGAAACACTATGAAATTATTAAAACTCACGGTAGCTGATGTAAGATTTTAAACAGATAAATAAGTTATTGATATGCAGTGAAATAAGAAGTACATGTACCCGTAGTAAAATATTTACTTTTGTTATTTAAGAACATAACACAGATAATACAATACTGCTTACTGTATGTAGCTGTTTAGCTATTTTTGGAAAAGGAACAGATGAATATTTGATTCACTTACATCGTTGAACATAAACAAGTTCATTTCTAATTGCTGCTTACAATACGGTCAGGTGTTTTTCGAGATATTCTGTTCAATATCACTGCTCTCATAAAAATTTCCATAGAAAAGGAGAAGGGCGACTAGTTTATGGAAATCCTTGATGATTATACATTGTAATATGCAGTGCGAAAGGTGTAAAACATTTTCAGATTACTAGTATGGAATTAGTAAAAAAAGACAATTTATACAATACTCATAATATTCAGTCACAAGATACAGGAAATTGAGAAGCAGCCATCGTTGCTAACATAAAGCTTCAGTTAAATCTCTGCTATTTAGTTCACTCTTAAAATGAATAGTTTGTTCACCAAAAATGTATACTTTCTCTATTTATTTTAGTTTCTCATGCTTTGTATTTGGTCTCTGTTTGGGTTACTGTAACTCGGATAGTGCACATCACAAGCAGACTCTGTTTGCACAGACGGTCTATACCAAATCAGGCGCGCCCACCCAAACAATCTGTCAGTTATATATGGATAGGATTTAGCTACTCATATGTCATTTAAGTTTTAAATGTATTGTCCTATTGTGTCATTTAAAACTGTTGCCCATTGTTATGGCATTTAGCCTTCCTTAATATGGGATACAATTTTAATGAATAACTTTAGAATGCTCCTCCGTTTCTTGCTTCCTTTCGTTGTTGTTCTCGCCATTTTGGCCGAGGAGGCTCCCATCTCTACAATAGAAGAAGTAGTAGAGGCTAATGGTTGTTTCGATGATCCGGAGATTGGTTAGTTTGTAGTCAATATAGGTTTATGATTAATTGAATTGAAACAAACACTCTAGATGATAACTAGAAACATCTATTTAATTGCATATTAACATTTGAAAGTAGAGTGTTTTAAGGTTTAGTACTAACCTATGTCGTTTCTCTAAAAAACCTGTGGTATAATCTAAGCGTAGCGGACCGATCATCAAAATCGTTCACGAATTTGTATTTAAAGCACGGTACACTCATATGTATTTTCCATTTTAATTTTTAAATTGATAGGCCTATGAATACTGAGTTGAAAGATAGAGATCGACTTTTCTACGACCATTTTAAGCCCAGTTATGGCCTGTTGAATATTATGCCACCCTGCGCTTAGGTCAGCGGAGGGGCGGAGTCCGGGAATCGGGCCTACCATTTTTCATAACTTTTCAATTTAAAAATAATAACACCAATATTTTGAGTGTACCGTGCCTTTAAATGCGATAGTTATTGTTTAAGAGCATTTCCAATATATAAAGAAAATATAAGATATTTAGGAGAAGGTTGCAAAGTGGTGGAAGCATTTTGCAACGACCCCAAATATTCGGATCTTGCTATAAAGTGTGCTGCTACCTGCAAAAGATGTGATATGATCAATCCTGAAATTCCACCAAAACCAATTATTCTTAACTGAGTTAATTACAGAATAAATTTTAATAAAGCACGTTGAATAACCAAAATGTGGTTGAAAGTTAACTGCAGTCAGCAGAGCTCTCGGAACTTGTTCAAATTCAGGCTTTCTCTTCGGAAGTTTATCACTAGAGTGTATATTACGTTTGATCTGCATGCAATAGTTTTCTTACGTAAGCTATACTAAGAATCCCCTATAAAAGACATATCCCCCATATCAAGAGCTCATTCAATTAGCGTTCTGGGAGGTGTTATGAGGCCGCCGAATTAAGTGAATTTACAACCGGCAAATGACATCAAAATATGCAAAACTGGATATAAAACGTAGTATGCAGGAGGATAGACACCAATGGCTATATTCATGAAGCAACCTTAGCTACCTTCACTGCGGGTGATGTAGAACCCTTTGTCACTGTTACGCCTTAATATTCAATGATTAAAATCGCTAAAGAGTTCCATTCATACTGAATAACCAGTCAGAACTCAGAAACATTTGCTTTTGTACCTTTTCTGTTTAAATTCTATTCACTAGTCGCCCCCGTTTTTGGCACTTAAATTTCAATTTGTCGACGGAATGAGGAGAGGCGTTAACGGCTATTACTTTTGATTAAAAGTCAGAGGCTTCACATTTGGGGCTTCTAAGCTATAGAAGAAGAACATTTAAAATATTAGACAAGTGCAGTTCTACTAACATTGAACCATTTAATGTAGTATTTTGATTATTCGGAGTTCGCAATATTAAGTTCATGAAGATACTGCGTCTTTATTTATGCGAATCTGAATCTAAAGGCTTCTAGAGGTTTTTTCTTCCATTTCTCCGATAGTAAAGAGAATAATTCATATATCTATGTAAGATAGACTGAATATATCGATGTAGCACTTCTTTACCTTTTATAATACCAACTAGTATCATTGTATTTACTATGCAAATCATCATACCCCTCACTACAAAGTGCAACATTTACATTTGTCGCTGTCTAAGGCTAACTCTATAGTTACATAAGTTATTCTTTGCGTTTTACTACTTTCTCTTAACTTGGTCATTATTCTATAGGATGTTACCTGCTCCACTATGTAAATTGTCTTGTAATTTCATTAGCATCTCTTTTATAATAGTTTTCTTCTATAATTTGTCGTCTCTAACAGACTTCAGACTGAATATCCGCCCTATAAGGTAGAGTAAATAGCGTTTAGATGAGAGAGAGCGCGGAACACAGAGAGCAAGAACATCATTTGTGAAGCTACGGTAGCTCAAAGAGAATCCAAGGAAGTACATGTATGCCAGTAATGGCAATACCATTGCTCGCTTTCTTAAGTTATGGCGAAACATTTGTCTTTCAAATAGATAGATAATTTGTTTCCATTATGCGACAAATTACCATAGTTTGCGGGCCAATTGTCTATAATGTCTATAATGTATTCAAATATTTTCACAGACTGTAATTCTTTAATTTCTTTTCATTTTGTGTTCATCTTTGTTGCCAAACAGACACACGTCTTTTTCATTTCCGAAATATGAGCTGGTTCTCATCTGGTTTATTTCCGGTTGATTGCTATATCTGCACATATTTCTTATTTAAACAAAACATTTGAGATTATAAAGATGATTTTTATCTTCTCATTCTGTTATAAATCCCTATAAAACTGTAAAATTGCTTATTTTATTTACTTATCATACTTGATTACAAGCAATTCATAAGCAATCACTAAAAACATTGTTAACCATTCTTCATCATAGTCAACGATAAAAACGTCAAAAGTTCACCTTTTTGTTCTATCTGAAGTTTATTATAGCTTATAATGACTTGGTGGAATGGAATATGGAAGAACTTTGATAAAATATTCATTAAAAAAATTAAATTAATTTTCATTTTTGAAGGGAAACGCAAACAGTTAAATGCAATTTTCTCGAATACTAAACGTTTTTAGAAAAAACGAAATGATCAGTGAAAAATGGTCGTTAAGATGAGAGCAACTTAAGAAACCCGAGCAATAAATATAATATATTCAAAAGACTCAAGTTTTGCCCTATTACTTATCCAAAAGATAATATTGTGTTGCTCTGAACTAACTTTCTGGCGCGCTTGCTTGAGAAATCACAGAGTAATGAAAAAAGAACAAAATCATTTGATCCGATGCACATTCTTTTAAATTACAACCATTGTAATATTATTTATAAATTAAATTACTATAAACTCTAGCTTTCTCCATTTTCTAACTCTAGCAAAACTCGCCGGAAATTGGCGTTGAAAGCACACGGAAGCAAATTACAGCAATTATCTAAAATTTCAACAAAATCGACTTTAGATTTACTTTAAACACTCTATAAGCTTTTACTTCAGAGTTAGCTTATAGATATAAGTTTTAAAGATAACGCTTGTTCCATAACAACAAAAGTAAATGTTTCACACTCTGCTACAGCTCGATCTAGCTTAAAAGGTGAAACAAAAACTCAATGTTCCTTATTATAAATGTATGCAATCCGGCATAAATTTCGGTCCACATTGGCCAATCTACCTTTTCCGAAAACAAGAGATTTAGCCGTGGGCCAGCCATGCACGGACGTCCGCAGTCCGCCGTCCGCGAAATTTTTAAAACTGTCCGCATAGCCGCAAAAGTTAGTTAGTTCCAAGAAAAATGCAAATTTCAAATTTAATCATATGAGTGACGATACTGTGTAACTAATAGCCATAAATAAAGCAAACGCACTAATTATCTTATCTATGGACAGTAGTTTTACTCGAAACGTCCGCAGCCCGCACAGTTTTTCAAAAATATCCGCGCAGTCGTGTCCTCGTCAGCGAAAAATTAAAAATGCTTGTCCGCACATCACTGCTGTTGACCATATTTAATCCTTTATACAGAAGTTGTGTTAGGCATTTAAAGATAGGATAATATCAGCCTCTAAGGATTGCTTTACATTTATTCTATTGATTGTATTAAGCTGCCTGGTCGAGGTTAGAGCATAGGATGCCTAGCTCATCCGTTTAATCCTCTTATTTCCTGTTTTATATAGATAGGAAGGAAGCCAATAGTTATACTTTTACAATTATATTATACTTATTCACTAGGAAATATTGTCTTAGCAATTACCTTAGTCTTCAGTTTTAAAATCTGTTAAAACCATTTTGCACACCTTAAGACGGGATTAATATGTCACTTTTACCTTACTATCGGCGCTCATTTTCAGGTTACATTCACCAAATTTTGTTAAACTATAATAAATTAGTAATTATATTTGTGAGATGTTTCAGATCAAAGTGCAAGTCATTTCATCTAAACGAGTCATTTCCTTTGCTGTCATCATAATATGACAAATTCCTTGTGAACACGCGTAGCTTGTCACTTACAGACAAGTCTCCCACATTTACCTATTAGAAGAAATTTATTTTATATTTATTTTTATAGTTAAAACTCCTATTGCATCTTTTATTATTTACTCCTATAGCCTCTATAAAGTTGTTTATAACATATATTATGAACTGACCTTCAGAGCATAGTCTGTTAAAAAGATAGAACTAGTGTTGGGAGCCTACCATTCTACAGTTCAGTTTTAGAAACATTTACTTTTGCTGTTGCTAGACTGTAGAATGTTCAAACGATCTCTTTGGTGTTTTTTCTAGATATTTGTAGCTTTTTCAGAAAAGGTTGATTACCTAGAGGTGTTTAGTACTGAAGAGAACCGAAGTCTATATCTATTAAACATTAAAGGCTGGTATATTGTCTGATATATCTTTTAACAATGGGTATATTTATATTTATAATTTTGGGTCTAACAGAATTGGTTTTGAAACTAACTTTAAGTGAAAGGTTGCAGTCTTTTTCAGTGAAAATAACAATTTAATCCGATCAATTTCTTAAACTGTTCGATTTCGACATTTTCACTTTCCCAAGTCTTCTGGATGCAGCTGCCGCTTACAGGTGCTTTGGCAGCCGATCGATAAAGGGGCGGGCCGAATCCAGAGTGGATACGACGGAAACGAAGCTATTATCACGTTGGCTGATGATTCTTGAAACATTTGTGTTTTGTTGTTTTTGGAAGGTTTTAGGGAAAAGTTTGACTAAAAGACTATAGACTAGTTTCCGTTAGCAAATGCAAATTCTGATCCTTAGTGGTTTATGAGGTTCTCATTATTTAGAGTTGGTGAAAATGGAAGTTAATGATTCCTTATAGTGATTAACCACATAACTTAATAGGGATTAATCACAAGCACGAAGAAATAATCATTTAGTTGCTGCTAAAGATTCTATATCTTTGAAAAATTCTGTTTTTGGGCATTACAGAAAAAATGCATGCATGGGCAGTAAAAACCTTAATTTAAAATGGTTTCTCAGTTTTAGTCATCACTTTTATCTGAATATTTTGTAAGAACACATGTATTACATTTGGCTTACACTTAGAAGAATGTTTATTAGAACAACTTATCTAATTCTAGGAATTTTGTCCCTAAAACAGTTCCCTCTTCTTAAAATCTGTTATTTCGGACTGAACTACTGTATATAAGAGGCAAATGAGCTGTAGTAACTGAATGTAAGCAAGAATCTCATTACTGCTTGTTTTTACTTTTATTTTTAATATCATATAAAATGTTACTTCATAGCAACAACGTCAACTACTCTAATATGAATGAAATCCCCCTGGTTGGGGATATGCAGTCGACCAATAGACCCTGTCTTATGCGTATTACACGGAACATTAGGATTTCTTATTCTGTTTTTGACATGTCTTTTGCAACATTCTTCTTCCGGTTGTTCTAGTTCTGCAGATTTATTCCATATATCTTGACAAATGGAACCATGTTTGTTATTGTTTGTATTGAATCTGTTAATATCCTTTGAAATAGCTCTAAATAGATTGTTCAGATAGAAGTTTTGCAGTAAAAGTAAATGATTTGACTAGAAAATTATGCGAACAATATTTTCTTTCTTATTCGGTAATTTCGCCATTTTGAATCACTGTACATACCACATACAGTTTTTTTCCTAGATATATGACGGAGCTCTCATTTTTTCTTACACTCTATTTAACACTAACTTATACTTTTTGTAATCTATCTTACGGTCTCATAAACAATTAGTACTAAAACTTATTAACCAGTTGCTATACAAGACTAGATTAAATGTTTTGCAAGTTATAAAATATAATCGCAAAACCTAACAAGATTAGCATCACATCATTTACTGAGGCTTGCACTCCTAAGCAGAGTAATTCAGACGCATAATTTATTTTATTAAAAGGTAGTCAGGCAGAGAAAGTTAAGTAAGAACACGAATTTATACATTAATTATTCAGCAGTAGAGTAGTGCATTTACCTAATTGCTTTTGCTTAGAAATAATGACAAGTTTGATTTAGTGTAGTTGAACTAAGCTTCTAAAGCTTCTACTTCTTCTACTACTACTACTACTACTACTTCTAAAGCTTCTACTTCTTCTACTACTACTACTACTACTACTTCTAAAGCTTCTAAAGAAAGCTTAAACATTTCATTTCTATACAAGGTTGGTTGCTTTCACTGGACTAGAAGACTTTTCGTTTTCTCTACTAAGAAAGTTACCGTTTCAGTAATCATGATCCAATGATTGCATTTTTATAAACAAATCACTATTCTTCAAAGTAAATTCTCAAGATAGTTGAAGTAAGAAACCATCATGAAACAAAGGTAATCGAATAAACAATGATACTCACTTTGCTAAAACAGAATAATAAAGGGAGGACACAACTTGCAAAAGTTAAGACGGTGGATACCATCTTCCCAAAATGTGACTCAACGAGACAATTCTTCAATTCTCAAAATTCAACTATCTTGTCTAAATAATATTTAAAACATTTAGTTTTCATTATTAAGTCACCTCCCCCACGTAGACCTTTGAACCGTCAACTTTGCCGTTTCTTCTACTTTATAGCTCCCTAATAACTGCAATATAAAAGCAATAAAAGCTACTGCATTAAGTCGTTCTGGAGAAACTTTAGCTGCTTTCTGAAAACTTGTGGTTACATAAGTCTAAATCTGTTTGTATAGTTCATTATAAAACATAGAACTAGAAGATGGAAATAAAGTATCCAGAGTGTCCTCTCTTTCCTTAATAGTGGTATAACATCATAGTTCACAATAACGTACATTCTTTAATTAGCAACTGTAATATTCTTAACCAAAAGTGAAAAGTCATTACCAAAAATTGTAATAAATTATACTTATAAACTTTGTTAATTATTGCACTTATATTCGAAAAACCTAACATTGTGAATGATTTATAGTGGCTCAACGGCCACGGTGGACTGTTCAGCCAAGCATGCTATATTTCAACATTTCACGTTTCAATTCAATTTAATTCAGATTTTAAGTTGTTGAACCTAAAAGCAAGTATTACTTGTACGATATATTGCTTTGGATAAACGCAGACATTACTTCTGATGGAGAGTTACCAAACCTTTAGTTCCGTTCTTAAAATTCCCCTCGTACTTTCACTTCTTTAGCAATTCAAGAAGTAACAAATCCTTATTTCTCTATAATATTTCATTCAATTCTGGCACTGCAGGTAAATATATAAAGGGCTGAAATTAGTTTCTAAAAATATTAGCCGCTGTGCTATTCGATTTTAGTTTCTTTACCGACAATAAAAGCTGTAAGTCAGATGTCGAGCAATAGAAATTAAAATATTTATATATATATATATATATATAATAATCTTACGGTATAATTCTTCGGGTGTAAAGTAATAGAGACCAGCCTGCTCTAAGGACATAATTTTATGTTGGAATCTCTATTGAAGTCTTTATTAGTTTTTATTTAGAAATTGATAGTTTCCATACAAGGGACTGCTTATTACGAGTAGTTGAGTATTGTTATGAAACAACAGACCTAAATGTTATCCATTTCAGTCTCATATAATTCTAGAAACATTTACGTTCCACGGATTCTGGAAGGGGATTCAAGGATTCAATCTTTGTATGTGTTAGGCTCAATATTGTTTTCATTATTCTTATAGAAATCTTTAAACACAAGGTACTTTCTAATTTTGCTAACCATAATAAGCTATTTTGTGAGTTTTCTCTGAGAGTAATTTTCCACTTTTCCCATTGACTTGGTTTCTTTGTTAGGGTTAAACGTAGCGTGAATGATTTTTCTTTCAATAGATTCCTTAGAAAACGACTTTAGGTGCTCAGCAAATTGCTACTTTTTAGTTAGAATTCAATTGCTCAACAGAATTGATTACTGGAAAGAACTCGAAATCGTAATATTAGATTTCTAAGTTTGACCCCTTCATTTATATCATTAAATGTAAATGTACTTAAACTTTTTAGAAACGCAGTTATGACAAAGTTATGCACAATTGCAGAAAATGCAGAAAGTAATTGTTTGAGGATTTCTCAATTTGGTTATGTATCAATAATAACTGATAAGTATTCTATATTTTCGATAAAGGCTTAGGCCTAACATAATTAAATGTTAACTCTTTATACTTCCTATTTTCTTACATTCTTCTCTTCTGTTAATAATTAACTTCTAGTTCTATGACTCAACATATTCCGCGATCTTTAAACGATGCTTGGGAGACTAGTAAGGAACAGTTCAACACCTATGCGGCACAGCCGATTAACAAGTAAGATTAAACTAAACTAAACTATAGTTCTTTACTAAATATAAACCCATTAAGCGGTATAAAAGTGTCTGCTATGGGTATTACAAATAGAGGAGTCTTTCATTTATTAGTATAGAGCTCTATTTTACCAGACAGACTATGTATCTAGAGACATAACCTATCGGGTAACATTTCCAGATCTCCAAGTGTATTAGAGGTTCAAATTTAAACTCTTAATAATAGTTGAATGGTCTATTTTAAAGAGGAAATTAATAGTAATAAAAAATACGTTCAATTGCTTTACTTTTCTCATTATGACTTAACTTTCATCTTGTAAAATAGAGTATTGAAGCATTTACACTCATTGATCATTACCATCCTTTTAAACTTTTTTTATAGGATCACTTTTTCTCGCAGCAATCGATGTTTATGCAGACATGCTGTTTACTTAATAATTTAACACCGCGTCTGAAAAGCCATTTTGTGTAATTACGTACGAATAAAATCGACGACTGCAGTCTGAAAATAGCGTTGGCTAACAATTAGCGAGTAACAACTACTTGCCAAAGCGTGAAAAGTTAAATATGGGGGACTGGCTAGGCGTCAAAGTATATTTTAAAACCCCTCAGTCACGGTCGTTCCGATCGTAGAAAGTAAAATTCGGAACTTGAATTTTGGGCCGAAATGACGGAACTTCGGAATTTCAAATTCGAAAGCTATGGTTGCACTTTGTAATTTAGTAACAATCGTAATTAATAGAAACTAGCAGTTTTTGATGAATGACACAAAGTTGGTACTGTAATTTAAGGTTTCTGTTATCCAAGGACGTCAATGAAGGAGTCACTCGGCTTCAAGATGACAGCTATCAGAATGGGTAAGGGTCTAGTCTGTTTAATATAATTACATTAAATTATACAACTGGAGCTTTTGCCTCGCAAACACTAAATCTTAACAATCCATACACTATTCAATTATCAGAAACATTTATTTAATATATAATTTATAGGGTTGGCGAGAATGGCAACGGTGCAAATGTCTATTCTTATGAAGACAGTTCCAAGAATGTTCATTCTAATAAGATAATTCAGGTATGATTGAAGATTTCTATAGAACTCAATTCAAAGAGGAGATAGGCTTTTTCTCACAAGTAAAAATTTTTTTCTGTAATCGCGCATATTACACAGTAACTGTAGATTTCTACGGCTCAGGGTTTCGGATATTCATTCCGGAATCTTCTGAGTAGAGAGGGCTCCTTTCTAACATTCAATCTTCGGGTGCACGAAACATCTGGTTTTCCAAGCCTTGTGCAGCTACGGGAAGTCGAACCCACATCCTCAAATCCTCACGGATTCAGACACCGCTGCACTAATCACTAAACTAAAGCACCAGCACAAGTTATACAAAATCGTGAAGGTTAAAGTTATGTTGGCAAAAAGTTTAAGTTACAAATCAGTAGTATTCTTGTTTTTGCAGCTTGTTGAACAGACGAACTGTTGTAAATGCAGAAAACGATGGCAGCTTGCTATTCTAGCTAATATAGGTGAGTAGATAGACTTAAACAAAGAGGAGATTTCTAAACTTTTAGCTTTTTTAAAACATTAATAATTCTACTTCTTCTTTTAGGATTTATGATATCTTTCGGTATTCGGTGTAATTTCGGTGCTGCAAAGAATCATATGATTAGGAACTACACGGATCCCGATGGGCATGAACATGTAGGTTACTAATTTAGCAGACTAATTTAGTAGCGCATAGATTACATGAAATTATAGACTATCTTTAGCTCATCTTAAATCCAGTTTAGTTATTGTTTAATTAAGAGGCAGAGGAACTGTTTTTAATAATTCCAAACTCAGATGTAATTCTAATTCTAATAAAGAAAGAAATTTAGACGCCGGAGTTCAACTGGACAGAAACGGAGTTAGGTGTTGTAGAAAGTGCTTATTTCTATGGATATTTAGTAACACAACTACCTGCTGGTTTCTTAGCAGCAAAATATGCACCTAACAAGTAGGTTGATAACATAAATAACATACATAACATAGAAATAATCTTCTATTTGCAAATTCACAATAGATATATTTATAATTTATATTTATAATTAAGAGTAAGAAACCGATATCTATATCCCCCTATAATAGCCATGTGTTTCAGACTGTTCGGTATTGCCATCTTCATGGGCGCATTTCTTAATATGCTTCTTCCGGCTGCTTTCCACAGTAGAAGTGATACTCTAATCGCTGTTATTCAGATTGCACAAGGCCTTTTTACTGTTAGTTTTAAATCAACTCAACTCAAATCTTTGTCTTTATATTAATTTGCATTTGAAATTGAATTATCTTCGTAATTCACAGTTCAGTCGGTTCACTGACTTAATTAAATTTAAACTAGAATAATAATAAATATTGACAGGGAGTAGCATATCCTTCAATGCACGGAGTATGGCGTTACTGGGCTCCCCCTTTGGAAAGATCAAAGTTAGCTACAACAGCATTCACTGGTAAGGAATAATGAAATTAAATAAAAATATATATTGTAAGAGTTTTAGCAACAGTTATATAGCAATAAAGAAAATGATGAATAAATATGAATAGATATATTTATTCTTATTATTCTATAAAACTGTTATTGCAGGTTCTTATGCAGGTGCTGTGTTGGGTCTTCCTGTTTCCGCTTTTCTAGTTAGCTATGTTAGTTGGGGAGCCCCCTTCTATTTATATGGTAAGACTATATTTTATATATAAAAGGTTTACTGTATTTATTAAGGCGTTGCTGGCTGTATTTGGGCTGTCTTCTGGTTCTCCTTGACATTTGAGAAGCCCGCCTTCCACCCTACTATATCTCAAGAAGAGAAAAAGTTTATTGAAGATTCAATTGGACATGTTTCTAACACTCATCCAACGGTTTGTTAATAATTCTATTGTAACTTCTTTGGTATTTCGGGCAAAAGCTATTTATTCTCTAACAGCTGAAATATACAACCGATAAAACATTAAATTTGAGTATTTTATCGAATAGACAAAAATAAATAGACTATTAGCTGATATTAATATATTGATATGCGACAAGAATATAATATTAATATGTTTTAGTTTTCTTCTATTCCCTGGAAGGCTATTCTACAATCTAAGCCTGTTTGGGCAATTGTAGTAGCTAACTTTGCTCGGTCTTGGACTTTTTATCTTCTTCTACAGAATCAGCTTACTTATATGAGAGATGTGCTAGATATGAATATTAGTCATGTATGTATCAATAAGTTCCTTTTCTTTAATATACATCGGAAGTTTAGTTTGTATTTTGTCTAAGTATACTCTTGTGTATGAAGCCCGTATTGGTGGCACTTCAACTACACTCAAACACTTATCCTTCAAGTTTAAAAGTTGTTTACTATGTAATTAATTGTTTACTAGGAACCTATTACCTTTACAATTAACTGTTGCATTCCTTTTTTCAAACAATTTCTTTTTTCTTTTTGCAGTCCGGTCTGCTAGCCGCGTTGCCTCATGCTGTTATGGGTGTAATTGTACTATTCGGAGGACAACTTGCTGATTACCTTAGATCTAATAATATACTATCTACCACTGCTGTTAGAAAGATATTTAATTGTGGTGGTGGGTTAATAAAAACTATGTAAAACATTATTATAATAATAATGTATTATAATAACAATTATATATTCCTTGTAGACTAATTCTAATTCTACAACTTAATATATAATAATTATCTCTTAGGTTTTGGAGGAGAAGCTTTGTTTATGCTTGTGGTAGCCTATACTAGACAAGAGTCGACTGCAATGATTGCTCTTATTCTGGCCGTAGGATGCTCAGGATTCGCTATCTCAGGTGAACATACCTCAACATATTCTAAATGAAGTTCTTAATGATTAATTCCGTAAGAATCATTTTGTCCGACTACATAATTCCACAAAAAATATTGTAGAAGTATAATTATTCATGAAGCTCTATTATAATAGTTACTATCATTCAGGATTCAATGTCAACCATCTCGATATAGCTCCTAGATATGCAGCAATTCTTATGGGATTCAGTAATGGAATAGGTTAGAATTATATTTTACTATAATAATTATAGACAAATAACGAAACTAACAAGTATTTTATCTATTGCAATATTGCTCTAAACTAACTATTAGACCAGTGTTTGTCACTCTCATTAACAGTTGCTTTTCTCCATATAAAGTTTAAGATTTATTAAACCAACTATTTAATTAAGTATATTATACACCTTTAATTAGTTTACAAAACATAAACTGGTGTTAATTGTTAATTGTGGTTTAGGTACTCTTGCCGGCCTTACATGCCCCTTTGTAACTGAAATGTTTACTGCTCACAGTAAAAACGGATGGGAAAAGGTAATTAATAATAACCAACTATAACTCGTTATTATCTTAAAATATTGACAAATCCTATGTTTTGCTGACAATCTTTCTCAAACCAATAAGATTACTCAGTTACTTCTATATTGCAGGTCTTCCTACTTGCAGCACTTATTCATTTCACAGGAGTTACTTTCTACGCCGTTTATGCTTCCGGGGAATTACAGGTACGTTGAATATGAGACTAGCAAATATCAAATGTTTCAATCAATTTGTGGATTAGATGTAGAACATCTTTTCTAAGATATATAACTAATATGTTTAAGGACTGGGCAGAGCCAAAAGAAGAAGAAGAACCATGGAATACTCAGTTAACTAATGGAACTAAGGGTAAGTGGATTAATCTCTTATTAAAGTCGTATTCCGAGTTACAAAACATATACTATTACGTAAAATCCGTATACAACAAACCTATTTATAAGCATTTTAAATTATGCAATCAGCGAGGATCCAAGCTAATCGAAAGTTTGCAACATTTAGCAAAATAAGTTTAATTAAACAAATTCAGTAAATTCTTTTGGTTTAACTGATATACTTTTAGGTACTGGAGTTTATGGAGCTGCTAAACAAGAGCCGATATCGTTAACACCGTTACCTACAAATATACCACAACCCGCTGGAGCCCCTAGACCACCGCCTCCTGCTGGAGGATATCAGGTATTGATATAATATATTAAACACCAATATAAAGAGTGTGTGGTCTTGGGTATTATGTAAATAACTTAATATGACTTAGAATTTAAGAGAAAACAATATTATATGCATAACATTTACTCTATGTACAAATCATTTTGTTATTTGTTAATGTATTAAATGTTTTAGCCCGTAAATGGTGCCAATGGTTCCAATGGTGCGAATCCTTTTGCTGGTGCTTGGGATGAACAATCCGGTAATTACCAGCAAACTGCCGCTAACCCCCAATATCAACAATGGTAATAGAAAAGAGTTTATAAAACATTTATTTATTTATTACATTAACTTATTATTTATTTATATGCACAATTGTTATCTCTAAAGTATCTAGTCTTTTTTTCACTAACTTTCTTTATATAGCTCTCAATATATTAACTATTTCAAAACACTATATGACATCTAAGATTATATAGAAGAGACCTTAGTTTCTTTCTCTCTTGTTAAAGTTTAGATAGAATTTTCATAACCAAAGTTTACATATAAATGAATATTATTCCGCCATAGCCTAAGTTAGGCAACATATATATATATTTAAAAATATATATAATTATATATTTAAGAATAGTCCATAGCCATATTATACCTTATGATCTCCAAATAAAAACTTTACGATACTCCACCACAGAGCTTCTATGTCTAAAGATTTCTATGTATATGTTCTACTCTACTTTTCTTATTTATTTTGTAACATATAATCTATTTTTCAATAAATATTCGGATAGTATAGACTGATATTTACTTTGGAATGATAGCTTCCGATTAAAAGAACCACGCATTTGGGCAGCATATAAACTCCAATAACTACCATATGAGGCATAGCATATTACTGTCTAATACAACATTGGTTTCTGTTTAAGTTCAAAACACAAATTTATTAGAATTAATAAAAAACAAGAAAGGCATGGTGACACCCAGTGGGTATACAATAATAACTTTAAAACATTTCGAATAATTTAGAGATAAGCGAAAACCGTAATTTTCTGTTCAATCTGTAAGAATAAGTATTCCTGATACTTTTTCACTAGGAATTTAATATGAACCGGTTAGACCATAGAGGGGAACTAGAAATTATTTAGAATATAGTTAGCCACAACAAAATTGTTATTTGTTGAAATGACCCGTTTTAAAACATTTAGCTTCTGTTTGTGTTTATATTCTCCGTGACTTTTCTACCATTTGGGCGTAATGAGATCGGTTATTGGCAAGAAGTTCGGAAGGTGAACCATATTCAACTACTTCACCGTCGGAAAGCACCATTATTCTAAAACATTTACATTTACTAACAAAGGCATTGTGTCTTTTACTACAAGTAAGTTACAGAATTATAAAAAGTAAGTTTGTAATCAAATGTTTGTTTTATACAAATAATGCCTACCTATCATAATCAGCAATAGTATCCAGTCGATGGGCAATAGTTATGATTGTAGAATCGGGAAAGTACTTTCGAACTACCTAAAGAAAACAGAAATATTCCAGTTGAAGAGATATTAGGCTGTAAGATTTACACCATAATGACTAACCAGTTGTTATTTTCTAAAAATATTTACCTGTTGAACAAGTGCATCTGTAGCTGTATCAACTGATGCTGTTGCCTCATCAAGAACTAGTATTTTTCCTCCTCGTAGCAACGCTCGACCCAAACAAACTAGTTGTCGTTCACCCACGCTAAACTTATTTAATTGTATTACGGTATATTTTAAATAACTTTAATATTCTAAATGTTATTCTCGAAAGGCTGTTTCAAAATAATGTTGCAACAATACGTAGTTTTTAATCGTAAATGTTTCAAAGAGTTTCTAGGTTGCTAACTCTTTAGAATTGTTCATTGAATCTACAAACCTCATATTTTTGCCTCCTTCAGCTATAATAAACTGTAAACCTTCTGGATTTGTTGTAGCAAATGTATTCAGCTGACATTTTTCTAGAGCAGACCAGATATTGGCATCAGAATATTTATCAAATGGATCCAGATTAAAACGGAGAGTTCCAGAAAATAGTACGGGGTCCTAAATGATAATGAACTTCAGTTGTATTAGTTGATTATATTAGAAATATTGAAACATTAACTTTTAAGGGTTACTTGGGTATTAGTCAAATTAGGTATTTTACAAATTCAAATTTAAGTGTTAAATTCAATTAATTATTAATTTGTTAAATAATATATTTAGTATATTTAGCTTCTATACCTGTGGAATAATAGCCATAACAGATCTCAACTGATGTAGTCCTATAGAATCCGTTCGAATTCCGTCAATCTCCATAAACCCGTCAGAAGCTTCTATCATACGGAATAAACCCATTGTTAGCGAACTCTTGCCTGAAACATTTATATTCTATTATTTTACCAATGTTTCTAATAATTGAACCTTACAAGATTAGACGGAAACGTTTATGTTTCCATATATTAAAGATTAGCCATTAATTTAAATATATTCAGAGCATTCGATTGTTTATTAAAATATAGAGAAAGCTCACTTACCGGACCCTGTTCTGCCTATCACGGCTATCTTCTGTCCTGGCTCAATCTGAGCATCAACTCCTTTAAGAACCAATGGCAGCTCTTCTCTGTATTTCATTTTGTAATTACTAATGGTTATTGATCCTTGAGAAGGCCATTCGGGGTTTGGCTTAGGTTCTCTGTCCCAATCCGCCTGAAATATTTCATATATCTTTTTCAGACAATATATTAACATTAACTGTTTTTTCGCTATCTGAATAATTAGTTATGGGTTAATTAAAATGTTTATCCCGTGGGTGAAAATATTTTAATGTGCCAAGATTGCTTGACATGTTTAATATTTACGATCTCTTTCATTAATAGCAATATTTTACAATACAAACCTCAGCCTCTAACTTATGATATTCTTTTATTCTTTCAACTGAAATAATATTAGTTTCTAGTTCACCCATCATTCTAACAGCTATGTTTAGAACTTCCGTTATCTAAAATGTAATATTCATTTTCTATAAAATAGCACATGGTTTTTCGTTAAAGTTGTTATCAAATGCCAGTTACTATATTTTAATTTACTTTGTAGGACATTTACTTTCTTTTTAACACTTTATAAACTATAATAATCTTACACTGAGAGCATATGAAACTGACAGTCCAACTAAACCAGGACTCAGTCCGAAGTATCTAGATGATATTGTTCCTAATACAGCTGCACTTAGAACCTATAAAACATATTAATAGATAATATAACTCATGTATTGGCAATTACAAGTTCTATTGTAACGCGCTGTAGTAAATGTTTCTAGATTTCATATATCAAATCCTATAGGTATTTAACTAGTCTTTTGATTGAATACTTCGATACAATGAACAAAGGTTACTTAAATAGACTAACCACAATATTTCCTAGTAATTCTAATCTTGTAGCCAACCATCTGTTAACTGCAATTGACAGATATCTACACTGAATGAAACTGTCCATATAGTCCTCCATCTGTCTAGTAATATCAGCTACCTTAATTCAATTATATGGGACTTCATTAACTAAACTAGATTCAACAATATTTTAGGTGTCAAATACCAAAAACAACTTATAGCATCCAGGGCTCCGCACGACCGGTCGCGACCGGTCGTAAATAAGGGCGGGAAATTCAAACATTTACTTTTTCTAAAGTAGTCTCAATTTTTCGCCGGGCCTATCCCGACCAGGAGTGTCCGGAATTCCCTTTTCCGGTTTCCGGTTTCCGAAATTTTTTAAAAATTCCGGTTTGGTCTTTCGGAATTTATTTTTTGTCATTCCTGGCATCCCTGATCCCGACTAACCTCGACCGACCGGTCGGCAATTTGCGGACCCCTGGACGCATCCTTTCCCTTTACAGTGAGTTGCTTTCAACCATTTAGTTGAATGACTTAAATGTATATTCACCCTTTATAAGTATCATATGTAAGTATTACCTTATTGAATGACCTAATAGTTGAATATCCCTGTATGCATTCTCTAAATGTAGAATAGATTGGCGATCTATTGGCACTCTCCATTCTGCGAAGTTGACGAATCGTCGAGATAAAGTAACGCTGAAATATGTTACTTATTGATAGCACACTATTGGTTAAAGGCCCGGTACACTCAAAAATTGTTTCTCATTTTTAATGTTTTAATGGATAGAGATATACTTTCTGAGTTGAAATATAAAAACCGAATATTTCAAATTACTGTTTAGCAAAGTTATGGCCTTTTGAAAAGTCTGTCACCCTTTGTTTAGGTTGTCACTGGGCAGAGATTTGGTTGTCTGTTTTGTAACCGGAACTCCGGCCACTGAACTATGTCGCAAATGGCAAAATGAAACAAAAAACGAAAAGCATTTTTTCCATTGTTTTATGTGAAAAGCGCTATATTTTATGTGGTAAAAATCAAATTTGTAAGTTTGACATATTTTTCTCCACATTTGGGTGAAAACCATCTACAGTAGTCCAAATCTCAAGTTCCAAAATTCAAAATTACATAAAATTTTTAGATTTTCTTCAATTTGTCTATTATCTACATTATTTTGAGTAACTTTTCAACATGATTCAGAAAACATAAGAAACAAGGAAACAAATTTTGGCTGTACCTAGCCTTTATACAAATATGGGTATATAATTCACTGAATCATTTAATTTGAGCAGTATATTTAACAGATATCAATTGTTAAAAAAAAGTAAAGTAGTTAAATTAATATTCTGAAATTAATATTTCTTTACAACAGTGGCAATGGAAACATAATCTGCCAGTTAGAACTAACCATAATTAACCAATAGGTGCCCATCAACGGGAAGACTAAGAGAATAAATGCAGGATTAGAATATGAGACTAGAATGAATATCATGCCTACCTAAAACTATTGAAATTATCAAAGACAATATATTGATACTAGAGAAATGGACCACAGTATGCTACAACTTACATGAAGAATATTCTGAGTAACATGACGAATTTGGAAAGATAGATTGTCCACTATTTCCATGTCCTGAAACAAGTTATTTACAAGGGTTGGAAGATATTTTTTGGTTAGCTCAAATGTTTCAATCTTTTGTAAAGATACTTGTAAAGATATGTATAGACACTTTTTGCTAAATGTAATTAAAAGATTCTACCTTAGCCAATCTATTAATAATTCTTCCAACAGGTGTGACATCAAAGAAAGTGATGGGTGCTCGGAGTAAGGTTCTTATAAGAGGATTGTGTAAGTTAATACAGGCTTGCATTGTACCAATAGTAAGATAGATAAAACTTATTATGATCATTAGAACTAAAACATTTAAATTATATTTTCTTTTAACAGATGTATTTTGCAGAAAAGATCGTGGGTTCCCTTATTCACATCTATGAAACATTACATTTGGAACAGCGTCTGTTATCACCAATGTATCTGTCTTGTTTATAAAATGTTCTTTAAAGAAAAGGGGTTAATTAAAAAACTAACTTTCTCCACATCCTAATGCAGCAAAGACTATTAGTCTAGTATCTACTTCTATATCCGTTCTGTTCTCATTTTTGAATGCCGGAGTATTCTGATTAGACCAATCTGAGAGCCACAGGGCACGAGCTGTCTGAAACACTTCGTATATTCAAGGAAACTTATTTTTGATAAAATGATTCTTTTATGCGTCTTAATTTCAATTTCATCTTACAATACTCAATTTTGCTTGTCTAGAATGCTTCATGATACTCTTTGTAATTATGGCTAACTCCAAAGAGTAGTAGGCAGTAACTAAAAAACTTACAATACAAGCGTAATGAAGAACAAAGAAACCGAAAAAGCCAAATGCATTTATTAGATTCATTGATTTCATGTAGAGCCAGTACACGCTGTTCGAAACCTAAAGCGTTGTCTTTGAATTCTTGTGAAATTTTTAATCGACTGATCTTGTTTTATAATAATAAAGACGGAAATATATCAATTGACTGATTGTTTAAAGTAATGTATAATTTGAGTTGCACATTTATGGAATACAAATGTTATAATCATCTGTTATATTGAATGACATGCGTGCACACTAACCTTGCCTTCCTTCATTTTTTCCTTCTGAACAAGTCCTCTCTTTTCACTATCGGAATCACTTGATTTTGTTATAGAGACATCTGCTGAGAAAGCTCGCTCAAATACTGACTTTTCTGAAACATTTGTATTTCACAAATTTTCAAATGAATATTTCTAAGTGTTAAAAGCAAATGTATCAAGAAACTTCTACAATAATATTTCCTAAAGGCCTGCATCGAAATCCTTTAGATGCGTTGGATAGCTTTAGGAACTAACATAACAATTATACTGCAGTGACTGTTAGAAGTGGCTATCCTACCTTCTTCTCCGTCTGTACTTCTATTGTTCTGTGAACATTCGTTTAATAAAGTAGCAAACAGTCCATCATGAGTTCTAAGCATTTCGTAGTTACCAGTTTGTACAATACTGCCCTCTATAAAATAAGGCTATTAAATAACACTTTATTACTGTAATTGCAACAGATTGTTAGAATTTACGAAATGACGCATTATCTAGTTAAGGATAGTAACGCACCATTCATTACTATAATCTGATGTGCAGTCTTTGTATACTGTAGTCCATGAGTAACTAACAGTCTAGTCTTATCTGCTAAAAGACCATTAGGTCCAAGAACACGGTCGAAGACAGCACGTCCTACATGAGCATCTACTGCAGATAATGGATCGTCCAAGAGGTAGATGGAACAATTCTTAAATATTTTAATTTGCTAACCCCAATTCGTCAGTTTTTTCATCTTTTTGTTTATATCTGGAATGCTTTTAATAATTTTAGAATAGTCAAGAGTTGGTTGCCCACTAATGATTGCTATTATTATCTATAATGTTTTACCTGATACAGTGCCCTAGCAAGACCAATTCTAGCCTTCTGACCACCTGAGAGGTTAACTCCCTGAAATTATCAAGACATTTACTGAAACTTGTGTGAAAGTCACGACTGGGTAAATATAATAAGGTGTTTTTGGATTTAGAATAAACAATGTTTTAATCTCTTTGATTGTAACTTAAACATATTCTACTTACATTCTCTCCAACTTCGGTGAAATCCCCATCGCTGAACATGGCAAAGTCTCTTTGTAAAGCACAAGCATTAACAATCTAAAACATATGTAATCTGAATGTTATCTTTATTATATAAACTACCTTGTCATAATTAGTTCTATCAAATGCGTTTCCGAAAAGAATGTTCTCCCGAATAGATTTATTAAATATCCAAGGCTGCTGAGGAACGTAACCAACTGAACCAGAAACATCGACTGAGCCGTTTTTTAGGAACATTTCGCCTTAATAAAAGTAGTTAAATTGGCTTCAGTTACTAAGACATCATATTTATTATATTTATACTTATATTATATTTATTCTAGGATTATATGTATCCTACTAAAACTAAGAAACATAGTATCCGAGTTCCCTGTCCGGTGGTTTCTTCGGGTAATAAATCAGCTTTTCATTAAAACATATCAGTTTAATTAAATTGATTTTACGTTTGTATTTACCTATTATTATTAATCGACAGTCCGAAGAAAATTTTCCTTCAGTTAAGACAAAATTTAATCCAAATACTATTTATATGTACTTGTACAGTTCTTACCTATCATAGCAGATATAAGACTAGATTTGCCTGATCCAACAGGTCCAACAATAGCAATAAGTTGCTTAGATTCTACTGCAAGATTAATGTTCTTTAGAGTTGTTTGATCTTCTGTTCCGCCCCAATTAAGAGAAGCATTGCTTAGTAGAATATCATTGATTCCTGTATTATTACCAACTGTATCTAGTTGAATCTCTTCGGCTGCTAAGAATGACTTTAGTCGCTTATTCGAGACGCGCGCCTAAATCAGCATTTGATAATTCGAGAACGGGTTCTTTTACTTTCTATAACTTTTTTATTCAAAATCATAAAATGTGAAAAGCTAGGATTCCCCTTAAATTAGTTATTTATATATGTATTAGAGAGTATTCGATTTAAATAGTGAAACAAATGCTTTAGTTGTTTCTATTGCATTAAAGCAAATGATTAACAGAAGTAAATACCAGCTTTACCATTGTAATCTTGACCTTTACTAGTATGTTACAGTACTTATCGGTATCCCACCAGAGCTATTTCTCTTACATTTTAAACATACCTGTATAACATTATTAACAAGCATTCCTAACATCCTCATTGGTTGTCTTAACTGGTTAAAAATAGCTAAAGAGACAAAAGCAATTGCAGGTGTTAGTTCTTCACTAGAGTATATTAATACAAATGAGGTGAATGAAGCCAAAGCTACCTAAAACTTAATTTAAGTATTTTGCTAGCATCCCTAGATAATGTGTCTCTGAATCTTATCAAAATGGATGATGGATTTGTTCCAGATTCCTTTCGGATCTGGGAATCCGGGAATAAATTGTCTAACCAAAGCAAAGTTGGTTAGCGAATAGTGACGATTCATATATTAATTGTTGCAAACAGTGAGTAGTAAAAACTTATTTAAAAGTTATTTTAAACTCACAAAGAAGGTAACTGAAGCATTTGCTGCGTCTACTATTCGCATAGCAACATTTAACCATTGTAATTGTTGTACTTCTGATTTTCTTAAGGCGTTTATTCTATCTTCAAATGTTTCTTCCCAAGCATAAAGTTTAACTACTTTAAGGCCGTTAAGTAGCTAAATAAAGTGAGTTACACACAAATTATACTATCAAACAGTCATCTCTTTGTATTCTTTTAATTGTGTCAGGTATGTCCCTTATAATTCATTATTCAAGAGCGAACCTTTTTTTTATTAAATTTATCGCAAATTTCAGTTAAGTGCGGCTAGGGTAAAAAATAATAAATTAGTTTGACTTTGTTTTTCTTTTACTTTGCTTGTTTAATTTATCATATCGTACCTCATTAGACATTTTTGTGCGTTCATCTTTAAGTTTCATTTGTTTTAACTGAACTGCCTTTATATACTGGGAGGCATAGTAGTTAATTGGAGCAAAAGATGCTAATATGAAGATACCAGGAAGAGCAGCATATCCAATGGTTATACACAACATTGTTAGAGCAAGCAATACCTAAAACATAAGCAATTCTTAAAGTAATTAGCGATGTTTAATACAATTTAATAGATAAGGGAGGAAATCTGAACATAAAGGTCTTTTATAAATGTTTTACAATTATGCATCAAACGAAATATCAGTGCAGTAGCAGTCTCAGAACTGTAAATATAATAATATGTATAAAATTACTTGAAATGGAATAGACCACATATTCTGTAGATAGGGTATTGAGGCTGTAATCTTCTCTACATCAACCGCTGCCATGTTTAGAATTTCTCCAGATGTTCGTTCGGAACGGGCAGTTGGCGAAAGACGAAGGGTCTAAAATAGATAACAAATTTTATAGTAACTTCTTGTTTAGTAGTTCTAGAATTTGTTAAACTTCATGCAAATTAAAGTTAAGCTTTCGTGGTATTCTCTATGCAGAACATTGGGAAGCACGCTTATGATAACCTTAATCTTTTATTTATTCTGCTATAAAAATGTTCTATAACTTATCAAACAAAGACATAAAATTGTACCTTTTTGAGAACAGTGCTGGTTAAAACTGTCTGCATGTGGACGGTTAAACGAAACATTCCGTATACCTAAATAACATATAAAATATAGTGTTACTGCAATCTATGATTGTATTTCTATTATTATTTGTTAATAATTACCTGATAATTCTGTAAGAATGAGCGAACTTCAGCTGATATAAACATTACACATGCAATGCCTATTCCAAATGAGATGCTACCCGAAGCAGATGACACAAAATCAATTAGAAGTCTAAAGTATATCGTCTTATACACAAATATTTATAATTAATAAAGTAGTAGAATTGATTTTTCTACAGTACCTATGTTGAATATTTTCATGATACGAAAATGTTATGTTTTCTTTCTTTTTATATGCATACACAAACTATCAAAACATAATTCTAAATATTTACAGTTTCAATATAAGAGAAATTAACAATTGAAACTTTACTAGCGGTGAAAAATACAACAATTGTGATTGTTGTTGAATTAACTGTAAACATACTTGAGTAACATTGGATTAATATAGTGAATAATGTCAGCCAACAGTCTACATAGAGTTATGTTTATAATCAAAGGAAGATGAATTTTAGCAAAGGGCTTAACCACAGCAGTCGGAACATTTGTTCCCTTTTTATCGTTTTCTTCTTTTTGTTCTAAAATTGTTATATATAATACCTAACTGGGATATTTCATTTAAATATTAAGTAAAACACTTTTTATTTATTAAAAGTTTTACATTGAATACTGTTCGATGTAAATGTTTGAGCTACTAACAAAAGGGAATAAGGATTACATTCCTACTTTTCTGGGCCTTGCTCCACTGTTTATCCCATGCTTTCATTTGATTCTTAGAAGTACAGTCTTCTCTTAGACGGAACAAGTCTTCCTTGGTAATAGTTCGCTTAAAACATTTCGATATCAGAGGGCTAACCCAATTGAACAGTAGCTTAGAAAGCCAAGAACTAGTCACTTCCGGAGATTCTTTCTAAAAATTCAAAATTTTCTTACATTTTATAATAGAAGCGTAAAATAATCAACAGTTCAACTAGACTATTATAAAGGGAATTGAATATCCCGAAGACGCGGATTTCTCTAATAGCCAGGTAACACTGGTAAATAGTATTTGAAAGTAAATTTTAGAATAACTACAATTTGTATTCTCTCACCGTTTCATTAAAAGGAGTCCTATCTGATATTGAGAGTAAAACAGTTTCCGCCATAGTTAGAACAACTTCAACAGTTAGAAATATATCGAACTTATTTTCTAACGCCTAGAACAATACTAATTGATTAACTAATCTTTCAAAGAGAATAACATTCTGTTTTGGTTAATCGCCAGCAGAGTTGGTTATCCGGCACGACCTGATATTTTTGAGCCCAGGCCGGGCCGGGCCGGAATGTTGAAAACTAGGCCGAGCCTACCGGGCAACCACTTCTGATCGGTAGGCATCTGTGAGTATATGTATTAAAAGTAGAAAAGTAAATGTTAATTTGTCGAGAAATCTTTAAAGATTATTAATTATAAATTAATAAAAAGTTGTTATAGATATAAAAACATCACCTTTACAACTAAGAATGCAGTCTTGCAGAGGCAGGTAAGTAGTATCGATATGAAGATTGAAGCATGGGTTAACTGCTCCCGACGACGCTGTACTTCTGCGATTACCGCTTCACAGAGCTGAAATCTTTCGATTTGCAAGAAACCGTTACATAAACTCATTATTGGAAAACAAGAGTGCATGGGACTGTTTATTTATTGAATAAATTAAAATGTAACCTAAGTTATGGAACAGAGGGTGTTATTGTAATTGGTATAAGGTTTAGAATAGCTATATGAGTATATCACTTTAGGTATACATCAGAGTTCAAATGAAGCATTTCCTTTTCTTAAAGTATCACTTTCTTATAACATAAGAAATCAAAATCTCAATAAAGCCTTTGTAATTAAAACCACATTTCCCCCTTAAGAAAGTTCACAAAAAGTGTAATCTCTAGTGGAAACAGTGTCTGAATCAAAGTGCGTCATTAATTAGATTGTAGAAGCAACATTTAGAATATAGATAACAAAAACATCTCGGTCAAATAATTTACGTTCATCAAAGATGTCTCACATATCACTAATATGAACGCCCTAAAAAGACTACAATTTTACAAACGTACCTCTTAAAGGTACCTAGACACAGGTTTTTCATGCTAATTTCAGAAAATAGAGCTAATTTTGCTGGTCATTATTATATAAGCATGTTTATATTGAGAATTCCTAGGTTTCGAGAAATTTTATTCCAAGTTGCGTGCGCCCATTCAAATTTCAGATTTGCTATCGCAAAACACGATCGCTACGAACGTTGTAAACGCAGTGCATTGCATAAATCGGCTCAAACGCAACCTTTCTCGGATATAAAAATATTATTGTGTTCGGAAAGCAGTAATCTACATGAAGGAAATAATAACGAAAAATCATCTCAATTATTTTAAGAGTTGGAGCC
>JAQGAV010000290.1:0-37520 GCA_034691345.1 Phasmarhabditis papillosa
GACCTTTTGTTTTGTTAATTTTTATATCAACGTATATTGCACTAGGTTACCATTTAAAACGTTTAAGTCGAAAAAAATGTATTTTTTTGTAATAAACACCAAAAAAAGTGCCAAAAAAAGCCGGCCCGGCCCGGCCCGGCCTGATCTCCAAAATTTCAGGCAGGGTGGGCCGGGCCGGATAACCAGCTCTGGAGATTAGCACCGAATCTGTTCACGGCTTATTCTGCTTGTTAAGTATCTTACCCTTAACATGGTACATCCATAAAGTCCTACACAAGTATAGACCATAAATAGTAACCAACTAATTACTTTAACATCTTGTCTCATGATAAATACAGCAAACTTATCACCGAACCATTTGTGCATAAATGGAACTAAAATAAATATCATAAGCTATATCATTAGTCTTTTAATATTAATATTATTATTATTGTGTGTTGCTGGGGATTGTTGAAGTGTGTTTTACAACCTAGACTGCAGGCGCCGTGTGTTAGGTTAGGTGCGGTGGTACCAAAATTTCCCATCAAGTTTCTTTGCTTAGGCAAAGAAACTTGATGGGAAATGTCGTGCACCGTTTCTTACGACGCTCTAATCTAGGTAATGCCGCACATTATAGTTAAAAATATACAATTATAGTGGTAAGACAATATCATGATAACAGCACTGTTGTGCATATATTCAATAGTGAACAAGGGGTTTCCTGAATGTGAAGAAGTACGGAACTTCATTGAGGTTAACGTATAATAGAAGTGAAAACATGCTACAATCCGTTTGAAACCTAGATCTGCACGTTATTGGTCGAGATTTACAAACGGACAATACTATTAGAATTCAGTGTACTAACCTTCTTTCTCTGCTATATGATTATCAAGAGCTAAAGTTTGTTTTTGTTTATTATTATATTTGCATAGTAACTAGAACTTACGACTTGTTGATATAGCATGATGTTGACAATCAATGCTGCTATCATCTGTTTCATCTGGTTTCGGCTGTGCTACTGGTGGAGCTTCTGTTATGTCGTCGTCGTTCTGTAATATTAAGTTATCCAAGATTGGTTCTTTATATTGCAGCCCGATTGTATTACATGCTTTCACTTATAAAATGCTTTAGTTTTTCAAATTTGCTTCATTTTCTCGTTTGCCGCAGTGTTGTGGGGGCGGAGTTTGGGTCAACCCTTTAAAGTGAGGGCCCGAATCCCGCCCCTGTGAGGACCTACACGCAGGGTGGCAGACTGTGAAAAAACCGTCAATTTGCTCAAAATCAATTTAAAGATATCAGTTTACGTGTTCCAATTAATGGTAAATACGTTGTCTATCGAATAAAACACTAAAATTGAAAAACAACTTTTGAGTGTATGCTTTTAAAACTTGTAATAGAAACACTTGTTATATATTATAGATAAATATCTTGCCTTCTTATTGCATGGTAGATAATCATAACATCCGCCAATAGGAGACGCTAGACCTCCTGTTTCTTCCTTTCGACCCGAATATACAAGCACCGCAGCGAAGAAACTCAGCTAAAACAGAAAGATTTACGGTTTAAGGCTTAAAAACTATCAAAATTGTATGATTCCTTGCATGCTCCTAAATCAATGTAATAGAGCATATAAGTTATAATTAGACGACTTAAAGCATTTTAAAAACAAAGGAGCCTCTTAAAGATATATTTTTGTTACCTGCATGAAATAATCGATTAAAACTCCGAAAGAAGTAACAAGACAGAAATCAGCGACAGCTGGAGTGGAGCACATGTAGTATCCAAGTCCTTTAAAGAGGTTTAGGCGCCTATTTGAAACTCAAAAACCAACCGAAACAGAAGAAGTTAGTGAATGAAGTTACAGTAATGGAAGCTCCAGCGTCACCCATAACTAGACCCATCCGTTGAACTACCTAAAATCAAAAGAGATAGTAGGAGATTATTGGTTTTAAATGCAGTTCGCAGCCAAAGATTTATTTTACACTTGTTGATTTCTGTTCTAGCAAGAAATACGTTTATAGAAAATATTTTAACACTCCTCCTTATTAGCACGGCCGTATCACTTTTGAATCCGACTAGATTTTGCTACCACAATAAACCCATACGTAAACTGTGTTATTCGTTCCAACTAACTAGACCGTGTAGCTACTTCCGAAAATACTTCAAAATATTTGTCTAAATAAATAAAAACTTAAAAATAACCTACCGACAATTTGCGATCTAATTCTCTCCAGGCTGCTATCATTAAGAAGTCATCGTCGACTCCTAGAATACAATGTAAATACGAACTATTTATAGAACTAACCAATAGCTAAAACTAAAAAGGGCATAGTAGATGTAACAGGATTAAAAGCAACTCCGAAATAGAAGAAGAAACCGAATGTAATGAGCAGAGCAAAGATTACAGACCACACACCAAGATACATTTCAACTGGCTTAGATCTAAAAAACTCTTAAGTTACTTAATTTAGAGTATATTTGTAACCATATATAAGATATAAGAAACTGCATATTGTTCGCCTCTATCAAAAACACCTAGATCCAATTTTTCGTTAAATTTTCTCTATTACGGTAATAAGATTAAAATAGACTTAGTAAAATCTTAATTAAATTATTTAATACTTTGTATTACTATAAAGTTACTATCTTTTATTTACAAACACACAATACCTATACTAAAAGTATGGACTGTTTGTAACTAAAATAAATATACTAAAATAATACTATTAACTCGTTTTTTAAGAATTTAAATATGAATATTTTGGCAACTTGGCAGCTTTAAATTGATATTGTTTATACTGGTGTAGCTTACTTTGACTTAATAAAACTAAAGTTAGAGAAAACCACAAAGAACATTAGCATAAGCGTAGCTGGAACTGCGAACGGCAATGTTGTGGAGATAATTTTCATCATTTCGTCGTCCATGGCTTTGTCACTAAAACAAAGAAATAGAATACTAGTTAACTATTATTTCTATTTTATTATGAACAAAAAGGTATATCTAACTAAATTGGATTAGAAGCTATACTGATTGTATAACTGCTATAGAGACAAATGTTAAATGTATTGTAATTGTAAGTTACTTACTTGTGTGGAACAAACACAAAATCACTTTTGCTGGAGATGTCATTCCAGAAATTCATCAAACCGTCTCTGTAAGCGATGTAAGCTTCATTCAATTCGGGAGAAGCTGGATAACGGATAAACCTGAATGTGTATTATTTAACTTCAACAAGCAAATTTCCAAATATAGAATTTCTGCATTTCTTTAATCTTCACATTTTAACAAATAGATTAACATCTTGTTAATCTCTTTAGTATGAGTTTCTCTTTTAGATATACTTACCAATGAAGAGTTAGAACTCTAGCTCCCTTGATCTCATTCTTTTCACCTTCGACATCCACTCCGTAGATTACCTTAAATAAGGAAGAAAACTTAATTATTGTTAAGACATTTATTGTATTTTAATGAAAGGTTATAGGAGAAGTAATTTTGTTATTAATAAAACTGTATATAAGACTATACTTACATTTCCGATATCCTTTGGTTTGTTGAACAAGTATAGTACTGGATATGATAATTGAAGATTAGGATTTGACCGAATCTTGCCATCTTTGAACAGCGTATCAGCGTGCTTTACCCATATATTCAGATCATTTTGACATTTCTGAAACATTTAGGTATTTTAATGAATTATACCATATCATATTAATGTTTTATATCAAAAGTTCAATATTATAAGCCACTGTTGAGCTGTTAACTGGAGATACTGTGTCTTTCAAAGACTATCATATTCGCGTAAAATATTTAAAAGAGTGTGATAAAAACTTTGAATTTATTCTTAAATAAAACACTTTAGTTTATAAAACAGTTCGAAACACACTATTACAACAGTTTTATAATTACAAACCTGCCACTCTTCTCTCTGACAAAAATCTTCAAATGCATATTTCTTCCCATTTAGTTCGATAGTTTGCTCCATCATTTTATTAGTAAAATCATAAAGAGGCCCCAAATATTTAGATTCCAAAAGATTCTCAAAATCCCTATGAACCACGTAGAAACGAAGAATATCGGCCTTTAGAGCAACTGAAACAAGATTTATAAAATATGTACAAAAGTGGTACTAATTTAGTATTTGATAAATAAACAAATTTCTAGATTACTTGTATGGTAGGCTATTTTATTGTTGACTTTTTTTTTAGGAATTGTGAGGTAAAACATTAGATTATTTGTTTACAAGCCTTATAAACTAACACTTATGTGCCTTTTTAGCCATCATTTGTGATTTAAGGGGATCGCTCTTTACATCTCTTCTTGCTCTTGTTCCATTATGTTCTATAGAGTCTCCGAACTTTTCCAGATCTCTTCTCAGTCGCTCCCATTCAAAATCCTCAAAACTGTGACCGAGCTCACGACGTACTCTAAAAATGTATTTATTTCTGCAATTGCTTTTTTATAGTTTCAAGCGTTCAATTCGAATATAAGATATTTTCTTACACGTTTTTACAGCTTTTTTAAATATTTGAATTAATCTATTTATCAAGTTTATCTTCAGTCTTTCATATATTGAAACCATATAAGTTATGTATATAGTTATTTCTAATATGTTTTGGTTACATATAGTTTTCTCACAAACCTATTTGTATTTAGATCTCCCAATGACATTTTGTTAAATTCCTGCGTTCGTTCGAACTCATATCGTACCTAAACATCTAGATAAGGATACATCTTATAGAGAAAACTACGGAATATCCCGAATAAACATTGTATTTACTTAAATTGTTTAAGTTTTGAGTGGTTTGTTTTATTTCAAATGTTAAATAAAATAAATATTAAAAATGTTGGAATGTTGCAGCTTAGTTATTAACAATTAAAATAAAGATTTAAAATGAAACGTACCGGAGCATCCAACGGCACGAATAGCTTGTAGAGATCAAGATTAATCTTTAACATAAAGAATCCCGGTATAGATAGAGCTGTGAGTATAAGGGGACCAACTAAAAACCAAAAAGGGTATTTAGCCACTATAAGACCGTATTGATAGAACATGCGGACCATCCAATCCTCAAACTGGCGTCCATATTTATTTAGTAAGGACGGCATAATTACCCTAGAAAGAAAGATTAAAAAGGTTCATGTTGAAGTAAAAGTAAGAATTTAAAAAACATTACATAATTTGATGTGAGTCAGATACTTCCTAGGTAAAGAGCATTGTCCTCGGATTAGGCATGGTTAGTATGCATTGATTTGTAAAGAAATATATATGAAGTTATACTGATTCCAAGTAAGTTCACCGGTGCTTCGGAATACTTTATACTTTGTTGAATTAATGTTATTGCGGAATACTGCAGTGCAAAATATGTAGCGTATTATTCCCCTTAGTTAGTTAAGAATAAGTATTCTAAACTATTTGATCCCTAGCAAGAAGTACTAGAGTGATATGCATTAGTACGTCACTGCTAAGCAAAGGACAGGCTTTGATAGTTTCTTTTCTTTTGTTAGGAACTGGACCAGGAACAAAATAAATCAATAATTGCTAATCAATGTTCATTTGAATCCCCATAGATGAATCATTAGACGTACAAAGTACAAATCATGGATTCTAAGCCTTTTTAGTCTATAAAGCGGTTGTCGGTCTATCCAAATTCGCTATTTTGACTTCTTTTAGATATATTAGAAACTATTATTCTACAAGAAAACATTAACTCGACTGGAGAATTAAATGTTACGGTTGTGTCTAGACTCTAGACCAATTTCAAAATGAAAGCTAATATTAAAAAAACAAATCTTGATTAGGGAACGCTATTGTGCGAATGTTTCGAGCTTAATAAAAGTTGACTACAAAAACTAATCTCCCTCTTATAATAATATATAAATATTAAGTCCAACAATAAAATATTAATAGAAAAAAGCGTAAGACTGATGATTTCTAGTGATATATTTGTGTTTGATAGTGATGATAGGCCTCTGTTAGTATCATGCTGAAGTTGTACCCGCACATCCTAATCGCACAATACCGTAATTGGGTCAAATTGAGTGAGAAATGACATTGTAGAGCGAGAAGCAAAAGGGCGAAAGTGATTTCATAGCAAACTGTAAGATTAAAGTATTTAGGTATTTATTAAAAAGAAATGAATAAATAATATTATGATTTAATAAACAAACATGTCACTCATTATTATAAAGACACCGTTACCGAGCAGAGTCACTTCAAACTTAGGTAGTCTCTAAAATTATCCAGCGTTCCAAAAATAAGACCCTTAAGCGATGTAATACATGAACTGATGAACCATAAATAATAATAATTTTTGATTGAATATATAAAACCATTGCGCGATCGTCTAGTTTATGAGTGAGCTCAGCGGTAGTTCAATTAGTATTTTATTAATATAGCATTCATAATAAAAACGAATAGTTAAAGTCCCTATGACTTTAAAGTCAGACTTTACGGAAGACCAATACTGAGAAGATGTTAACAATTTCAGGATAACAAGAAAAGAGTAAAGTAGTATGCCATAAAATACAAAGAGCTATGTACTCTTTTAGTATTCTATGATATATTTCATGATATTACAAAAGGTAGGATATAAGTGATAATAAAAAGCAAAATGATAGGAATACGAACGGATGTGTCTAGATCCAAGCAAGTTAAGAATAGCCAAATCACCGGGCCATTTTGCGGCAAACTAATGAAACATTCCTTATACAGTGTCAGATAAAATGGCTTTTATGACACCGACTTTTTCAATGTTCAAACGCAACGGAAACTCTGATTTTACATTCATTATATTACAAAAGGATCAGATGAATCGATAGCTTCATCTTAAGATTACCGAATATCGACAAGAGTATACTTCTTCTATAGAATTACAAAACAAAGTATAAGAGTGCCGATCACGCTTGTAAGTGTATATTGAGTTCAAAATCCAACAACTAGTTGTGGGTGGGATATTTGTCAGTTTGGGTGGTCGGATAAAGGGTCTATGGTGGTCTTTTCTTTTGCTGATACGCTGCCCTATATAGAGAAATCTAAGACCCGACCGAATACCAAACACGCGCAACCCCTCAAGGTCCTTTGCTTCAGTTAAAAGTAAAATACCTGTAACAGAGAACTGTAACAGACTTATAAGATAGATATAGATATAAGTTGTGTTAATATCATTTATAATTAGCATACTCTTTATGAGATTTAGGTTTAAACCTGTGTTTAATAACTAGTAAACTATCTATAAAAAGAAATAGTTAGTTATAGAAACTGACCGAGTTTTTGTGCTTATTGTTTAAGACTTCAGAAAAGCTAGATTTTTAAACAAATCATCTCTAGATCTAATGTATTTCATACGTCCGTTTTAACGTAATCTAAACTTTATTCTGACAATAAGCTAAGACCTGTAAGATACTGACATTTATTAAAATATAAAAGTAATCATACAAGAACACCAATAAATAGATGGATACAGATGATATTATACATTTGTTGAAATAGAACTCTCATCTCTATCTAAGGATTTTGTAAAATTGTCTTCGTCCTTCATAAAGGGTTAAACCACACACAATTGTGGATGCGCAATAGGCCGATTGGCCGATATTTGAGACATTTAACCTTTTAACCCACACAATTACAAGTTTATGGCTGAGATATTTAAGGAGGATTTTTTATATGTTGTTTCAGAAGTACGGTATATTCAAAGGAGAAACTCAACGCGGTAACTTCAATATTGTTCGGTTAGGGAACGCTCTGGTAAATAATGAGCATCTCTGCTCGACAAAATACAGTATTATACGTAAAGGGGAGATTTCATTATTCCCACCATCGAGAGAATCGGTTTCAAAATCACTTGTATTTGTGTATGGTAGTGTTACTAGTAATGGACTGACTTCATATTTGAAGATGTATAATTGTTTATCTTATTTTCAAAAAGGTGAAATTTATTAGCTTATTTGTACTATGATCACATTTGGAAGTCTTTCTGCTTTCTTCTAATCGGCTTACTTTCCCAACTTGAACAGGTCCTTCATGTCTCTTAAATAAAAAGATGATATTCCTTTCAGATAAAATAAACTAATAATAAACATACTTAATGGGATTATTGAAGACCTTTTCGAATGCTGGCAAGAGATCTTTGGATACTGTTCCTTGGAATTTCAGTAGTTCGGTAATCTTCATAGTTGGTAGTTGCGCCATCAGTTCTTTGCCCTAAAATTAGATTTAATATAAAGTAGATGTATGATTTACTAGTGTCGGTTTTCGCTGATCTTTTGCTCCAGTGACACATTTTCAAAGTCAACCCTAGTTTTTAAGATACTACCAATACTATAAATATAATTAAACAGCAACTGCTGTCAAACATAGCTGCTAGTATAGATTAGAGACACAAAGTCATTGTCACTGGAAATCTATCGTTTGTATTATAGAATATAAACTACTTTTACTTACTAGAGCTTTAAGTTTATCCGAATCCAATTGGTCTTTATTACCAACAATTGTACTCAAAATCTTGTCCGAAGCATCTTTTGCCTAGAAAAATAGGATTTTGATCCTGGAAGATGGGCAAGTTTACCTTTTGTGGTACAGTCTTATAAGCTGCCTTCAGTTTGTTCACGAATTCCGTAATCTTGGTCTTAAATGAATATTTCATACGAATACTATTTATAAACCAACCAAGTTTGCTTTACCATAAGTATTCTTTACAAAAGTTTTGAACTTCTGTTCTAACTTTACAGGTTTGTCAGTCGATGATGCTTTAAGAGCCTGTAATATTCAATACTTTATTATTAGCGAACACGGAATTAAGTTTATCTTTGAGTTAATGGTATTAGCTGTATGTTTCTCAAAAATTTTAACGTTTCTGTAGTAGGATTCAAAAGAAATAATGGAGTATTACAAAAGAATCTAGTTGGAAATGGCACATAGTGACAGTCTATTATTTATTTGAAATAGTGCTGATATTACTTACAAAACATCTCGACCACTTACTTTGGCGGCTTTCTTTATAAAGTCGAATGGGTTTATCTTTCCTTCATCATTTGCTGCCTTTGTATCAGCTAGAAGTTGTTCTAGAGTTGACTGAGTATCACATTCACAATACGCAAATAACAATGAAGCCAATACTAAGTATTTTATCATTCTGCAATAAGACCTAAAAGACATTTTCGGATTATGCTTCGGTAAGTTATATAAGAAAACAGGATTCTTCGCCCGCTGAACTGTAACTAAATTTAGAACCTACTACTTGTTAGAGAAGTTCGACCCATCAAAATCAAGTTGTTCAACTTTTTAATCTTAGCTTATGTTAGTTAAATTTGATACAAAGATAGTGTTAACTTTCAAAAGCTGGCAATTTCTAGAAATTCTGATAAACATCTATAAGGTACATCAGTAGGTAATCCCGTTTACATAGCCATAAAATGGTAGTTTAATATTTTACTAAAGTGACTGAAAACACTTTATTTGGCATAGAAGTAACAGTGTACCTCTACCATTTCCGGGTTTCCTTTTATAACCCTTATTTGCCTCGCAACGGTACAACCAATTAATACAAAGCCGATTAGTCGAGTTTGCTGCCAATTAAAAGTCACTAAATAGTAGTTAGACCAAACACTAGCGAGTTGCATCGGATTGTTGAACGTTTCGATCAAAGGTTGCCCGAGTGATAGAGTTTTGGACAAGTTCGGTTGCAGAATTCAGCACACCGCGGCCTTAAATAGCAAGATTTAGTGTCTTTCTAAGCCTAGGACTAGGATGTGATCAATTTGATGCGGAAGTTTTTAAAGGGTTAAAAAGCTCCTTGGATGTTAGAATTTATTTCATCGAGTTTCAGTTTCCTTCAGCCATTTAAAGCGGTCAACACTCTGAGTAACTTCATAACTTTGATAGCCCCCCCCCAGTCTCGATTTTTTTCAACGACTTTTGGGTTTTTAGAAATCCTTCTAGTGGTTTCCAGTGGTATCTCAAACTTCAATCACATCCGCTTGTCTAGTTTCAACAAAGGCGAATATAATAGCGAACTCCTTTGGATATATATTTGTTTGAAGATTCACGTGAAAAAATGGTGTCAATTCAGCATTTGAAAAGTTTTGTAATTTCATACAAGAGCTATTTTTCAAATGGACGACAAAGATCATTGGTTTTATCTTTTTTGAACTGATCGTTTGATCTAGGATTATCTGTTGGTGCCTCTTTTGGTCACATCAGTTACACTGTTTGTACATTTTATGAAAGTAGGGGTTTGTTCCTGTTATAAAGTAGGAACTTAGAAATTTGAATAAAACAAACTCAAGCTTTATTGAGATGTAGTTTTACTGTGTTATCTACTGCATGAAACTTCCCGGATCTTTTTGTGATCAAAAGCATCTGAATTAGTTAAATGTAAATCGTCATTCTTGTGAATTTCGATATATTCTACACGACAACACTGATTTTCTTTACCATATTCTTTTTCAATAAATAACAATTTAAATGCTCGATTTATTAGACAAAACTGGACAGTTTTAGGCCTTGGCAGCTGGTTTCTCAGCTCCCTCGCGGGTCTGGATAAGTGGGTTCACTTTCTTCTCAGCTCCTTCTTTAGGTAGAACCTGGGGTCTAATCTTCTCAGCTCCTTCTTTAGGTAGAACCTGGGGTCTAATCTTCTCAGCTCCTTCACGAGGCTGCACTAGGGGGTTGATCTTCTTTTCTTTCTTGTCATCCACCTGGGGCTTGCTTGTTCTGCCGCGATGTTCATGTTTTTTGTGAGCATGATGGGCTTTTGGCTCACCGGTTGTGTCCTAAAAGCAATAGTACTTACTATACAGGCAATAAAAATGTAGTTATTTGGCCCGAGATCTCGAAACCCTGAATTTCTAGACCTGATAACTATAGTTTTTGTGCTGATCCATTTTATTCGACTCACTTTTTGCTTACGCTCCTTTTTCTCCACAGCTGGTCTGATGTCCTTGGTCAGCTTAACTCTCTTTTCTGGCTTTCCAGTAAAGTCTCGGAATCTTCCGTAGAGCTTAAATGGCTTACCAGAAACGTCTGAAATATTTATATGAATGTATATTAAGCCTATTGTAGCTTTTAAAACGTAGATACATTTCCGTTTAAGAACTGTTTTCACATATATTGTTGGATAATCCTGTATTATAAAAGCTAAATAATATTTTCTTTTCTTAAAACTAACCCTTTGGTAGGAATGCTGGAAGAAGCGCTGGACGAACTTCTGGTTTAACTTGAACGAGTTGGTCAGTTTGTTTGATAGGGCTGCAAATTATCTGATAAGTGAATAAAAAACCTATTCCTTATTTTTAGATGGGTTACTTTTTAATTTCGAACTTAATTAAAGCAGTGAGTTGATGTTGTTCTAGACTCCTCTCCGCATCGTCAGTAAAAGTTAATCTCGTAAGCTAATTCCCGTTCATAGCTAACCTTTCAGCAGATACCAGGGCGGCAATGGCCTGAGCTCCAAATACTAGGGTAGCAATAAGCTTCATTGTAACACAGCAGTAGTTGTGATGATACTTTCACAGTTATAATCTCTTTTATACCGGAAAATCACGATTATCTACAATCATTTCGCAAATATTATTATTTTGTTCATGGCTTTTATTGTAATTTCGGTTGGCTAATCGGTTTGCGGGGCCGCTTCTCAGGCTTGTAAAAGATGATCGGATGGATATTCCAACCAATTGTATTGTATGGCAGTAAACATCTAGGCCAAAATATAAGAATTGCTATGTTATACAATAGAAATAATCATATAATTATAGTATGTTTTCCAAAATTTGTACCTGTTAGTGTGCTGGAAAGCGTGCAAAGAGCTTTAAAAACCTGGAAATTTCGTTAATAATAGTTGATACATTGAAGGTAATACAGGATTAATAGGATATATATGATTATTTATAGATAGTATAATCAGCGCCGAGAGTAATAATGGAGTGTCACTTGCGTATTTATTGGATTTTTAAGGCAAATTGCACACGCGTACTTGCAAAGCACAATATTGAACGAAGAGTAGCCGCCAGATGCTGGCGCGGTGCTCGCAAAAGGGGCTCAGACGGGAGTTGAAATCTTTACACTCCATCATTACTCTTAGCGCTGACTATAACAATAAGTAATTATTTATATTGAGTTGAGATGGTTTTCAAGTAGTAACATTGCGTTATTGTCTTTTCATTGGAAAAACTATACTAGAAAACTTCAAAATATCATAAGTTCCATTCTCTCAGTGAATAACCTTCTCAAACAACTAAAGGCTCTCGTTCCCTCGGGTTCTTGTGATGCTGTTAGAGAATGGGTTTGAGTATTTACATTTATTGTTTTCTTCCCATTCATAAATATATTAATACAACAATATTATCTTTACTATGCGGTTGGTCTACCTATTGCAACTACTGACATTTTTACTATTACTGCCAGTGGTGTCGGGTGAATTACCTGAAATATGGTACCCGTCTGTACAGTGTTACGACAAGTTTGTTGCCACACTGTTGAGTAACGAGGTATGTTATTATAATTAGTAAAAATAATACGCATAGATGTACATTCTAATCAAAAGTATAAACAATTTTGCTAATTAGGCAACTTCTAGTATTAATTTCTTTATCTTGTATTTATTTAAATTTTTTATTTTGTTATTAAAAAATCAAAGATTCGTTTCTTGGAAACTTGGTCACATTTCAAAGCTTGTTAAGTAAAACACAGAAACTTAGCTACTTTTATATATAGTTTATGGCCTAACGTTTTTGAATATAAAACCACTAAAACTTCTAACTTTTGTGGTATACATAAGTGAATTCAAAGTATTAAATGGGCAAAGCAGTTGAATCGGTCATTATTATTTAAGAAACCTAAAATCTCAACCCAACATACAGCGATTGCAAATGCCGATCCGAGATTAGGAAGACCAGGAGCGCCAGGATTCAACATCCGCGGAAAGCCAGTGAGTCATGATGGGAGAAGTAAAACTGTGGGTGTTCATTCGAATACGGGACCACCAAAGATCAAAACTATTTTAAAGGCGATTGCAAAAATTGTCAGTTCAAAGTTGTCTGCAGTTGGATGCAACGGGTTTTGGATGCAATGCAAATTGAAATGAACTGCATATCAGAAGAAGATTTAATATATGACAGATAAAATCTATGTTAAAATTGCTTAACTTTACTAATAAATGCACTGAATTAGTTACGGTATAACCAGGACTATACGTTAGCTTTTAACTATGCATTTGAATGATAGAACGGTAGTTGATGTTCAAGTTAAGATATAAAAAGATTAAGAATATAAATTTAAGTGTTAATCATTTTGAAGTAATTACAGTTAAAACTGTTCGTTTTAGCTGTGCGTTATAATGCGAGGAGTGAACAATTCACATCATGTTCTTATGCAAGCTGCAACATATTCTAGCAGCTTACCTATGCAATGTCATATTAATGGTTAGTCACTCTAAATATATTCTCACTTTTTAAACTACTCTATGAGAAACAACATCCAAACAGATAGACCAACTTTTTCATTTACCAATCAAGACAATACTGTTTTATATCATTAAATGAAATTTTTATATGAAAATTGAATAGTTGCACAGCAGTTTGTTGATTAGTAAAGGAAGTTCTCCTAAATGCGCATACAAAACAATTTTTATACTGGTTTTTGCTAAGAACAATAAAATTCTTTAAAACTAAATGAGAGTTTTTAGTACAAGATACCTTCACGTATACTGAAAATGGCACTTCCTTTACTGGATATTGTTCCTCGCGAAATATGAGTAATGGTGATGATTCCGTTCTCTATATGTATAATCCATACACGGATGGGTGGTCTATTGTAAGTGAATATTGTTATATTTTCTTAGTTTGACTATTTTGCTCATATTCCTGCGAACTGCCACAATATTAGCATAAATATGTACAGTAAATACTGCTTCGAAGAGTGGTTTCTAGACTCACAGATCACTTTATCTTTAGAAACTAGTCAACTACTGCCGTAGTTTATACAATTAAATTAATTAACTAAATTTTGTTTAAGGGTCTAGTTTTTGTTAGCTTACTTCGTACAAGTAGCAAGTTTGCTGTCCATATCACATGTAACTCCATAATTGTTTGTATTCTTTCTGTTATTCATTTTTATTACGAGAAATATCAACAATCAAGGAAGAAAGTAAGTTTATAAGCAGTTCGTGCTTTCTTTTAATTATCTATATATAACTTGCTTTTGCTTCATTTTCGCTATTATTGATGCATTGGGAACTTCATAATACTCAGAAGCCAGTTTGTAACTTATTCAATTGAGGGATTCTCCTTCTGTTTATTAAAAAATTTCGATATTTATTATATTTAGCTTTTCAGAACACAGCTACAGACCGCACGAAGGAACATACAAATATAATCGCAGAAGATGCCGTTGAAAGTGATTCAGCGGTAAATAACTTTGTTGATAAAACCACCTGAATTATTGTACTAGAATATTACTCATTTAGTCTTTGCTCAAAATGTATTAATAATAATAACAATATTCTTTTAGAAAATGAACGTTGATGATACACAGAAGACCACCAAACGATCACAAAAATTAGAGTCTCGCAAAAAGGTGAAAAGGGAAACTTTAAAACTTTGTCCTGGTACCGGTGATGTTCTGTACTTGCAAATCCTATTCCCATTGTTTGATTTCGAACTTATTTAAGAAATTATCTTTGTTTACGAATTTACTTTAGAATTCATTTAATCTTACAAATAATATATTATTTCTAATTATTCAGGTAACAAAAGTGTCGAATGTGAGCGTTCTTGATACTAAGACCCCCCATGCTGCTACTCCATTGCTTCTAGCTCTTACGCCTGTTGCAAGAACTCCGTCACTGCCGACTGCCGAACTGCAGGCTACTGAGAAGAAGGCTAAGAAAGATAAAAAGGATAAAAGTGGTTAGTTTATGAAAACCTCTCCTCTAACAATTAGTTTCGTAACTAATTATCATATCGTAACTGTGATATGCAACATTTCCAAGTATACAGCTACTATAAGCTTATCCTAATCAATAATTTTATTGAAAACACGGGTGAAAATCTAGGACCAGGGCTGAGAGCTTTGAAGTTGTTAAAAACCCGTAATTTTGAGTCGACTGGTCCTTGCTGAGGTTGAAACTTTGTTAAAATGTAGTTATTTTGAGACAGTGAATCGCCGACTCAACCATCAGCTACACCAAGTCGACCATCAGGTAGACCAAAGCCCCGCCTACTGGAGAATGGTCGTATTCAGCGTGTCTCCATGAATTATTCAAATTCTACATATTCCGATCTCGAATAGAATAGAGAGCAACAAGAAGAGTCCGTCAATCATATTGTCAAACTATAAAACACAGATTTCAGTATTTAGTAAATATATTTTTTACAAATGTTCTGTTATTGTTTTCTTTGTTTATTTATAAAAGACTTTCAGTTTACAACTGATTTTTGTAGAAAAACCCCTGAGATACCGTATAGGACCTACTATGTTAACCATAAGAAGATAAACCTATAATAATATTCCCGATCTGACCTATCAGCACTCTGAGCTATATGGAATCTATGCCATGGCCGTAGTCAATTACTTTTAATAGTTTTTCTAACACAAAAAACCGTTGTTCCTTTTCTATTTATGGTACTCATCTTTTATGATTCCTAGTTTGCAACAAACTCTTTTTCGACACTGTAGATCTAGATCTCACTATTGACAAGCCCTACAAACATAATCCGCTTCTTTACTCATCTAGTATACAAAATGTCTTCTGCGCTTTCGTGAGCAGTGTTTTTAGCAATGGGTTTTGGGAAGTTGCGGGTGTCGGGCGGGTTTGTCAGTGCGTTTGGCGCCCTCAACATGCCAATCCCAGGAGGAAAGCGTCGCGCCGGCGTCAATATCGATGCTTTGATGGCCATTCTCGCCAGTGATTCAGACGGAAACGAGAGTGCGAGTGGGAACAAGGAGATGCAGACACTGAATTTACGAGAGATTACGGTAATGGCGGAGAGGCGCGAAAAGAGACGCGCTTTTTGCTGAAATAGGCAAAGAGCTAGCAAAGCTTTTATAGTGCGCGTTAGTTGTATAGAAAGAAGTGTGAGATGTAAGTGAATGAAGCACGCCGGCCACTACTCCGACCGACTGCTGCTCGCAAAACTAAGAAGAGACAACTTGTCCACAACTCAACCCCAAACATCCAAGCCCATAGCGCGCTTCTTTTTTGCCAAACTTTTGCGATAAGCAAACTTGTCAGCGCCACACGCCTTTTTAAAATTAACAGTGAAACTATCGGAAAGGATTTTTTGCTGTAGATTTGTTATTTAATTGGTCAAAGCTGGATAAGTCTTTGAACTGCAGATTACTTGTTTTGTTATCCCAAGAGTGAGAAATGATCACTGGATCATGGTAATTATATCGAATGAAGAAGCCTTCAGTAATTGCCGTTCAAATTATATATCTCTTGTGTTTCTGATTATTTCTACACTATAAATATTTGCCCGAAGTTTCCATGTAGTAAATCATTTAGTCTAATGACTTGGCGGAATTATGTCAGTGTTTCTTAATTAGCTTTAACTATAGTTAGTTTAGTACCTAGACTGCAGGCGCCGTTTGTAGTTAACGTGCCGCGATGACGGGCTTCACCTTTAAAAGTGCTTCAAAATTTAAAAAAAATTTCCCTAGCTCGTCATTGCGGGCACGTTATCTACAGACGGCGATTACAGTCTACACAATATATTTACACAATCATCTAATTGGTTATACTTATATAAGATTGCTGATCAAATATAGCGGAAGTTTTCTGAATTCCGATCAATTTTGGGAACTAATTAATTCATGAATCTAAATAACCAATTCTAAAAGACATCACTATGGTTTTCTTTCCAGTAATTAAAGTGTACTTAGCCTTCTTTGTTTAGCAAAGTAGATCATAATTAATGACTGTAATTGCTTTCTTTGATAACTTCTTTTCTTCATTGTTGCAATATTGTTTGGTGAATTAACTCTCGGTTCTAGGCGCTTGTTTTCCACCAATAGCAGAGGCTTCTTTTCTCTAAAAAAACTCGTGATCTTCTCTTCCATGAACCCTCCTAATTTCAATTTTGGTTGCGTCATCAGTTACCCCAAATAGAAGCAACAATAGCCACTAAAATGAAATTTCAGTCCAACAATTAACTACTCAGATGGGGGTTTTTGACTACAGAATCCACCGAGTCCTGAAATTCCCTTTTGTATTCGTAAACATGTATCCGTAATATGTTCAACTACTATTAATTAGTTTATTCTTATTTTCTTAGATGGATTTTTTTCAATTTAAATCTTTTTAAATGTGAGAAATAATGTAAATATATATTGTTTATTATTATTATGAATAGCAGTTTTAGTTAGACTTGAATAAATATTTAGATATTACTGATTCCTCTGCGAGACGAGGGAAAATGGTGCAATATTTATGAGCTGTCAGCCCCAAATTATCGTTTGCACACCTATTTCTTCTTCTTTTTGTTATTCTTTCTGATCTGGAAAAGAGAAGTCATTTAATAGTTTATTTAAACTTATTATTATACAGGAAATTAGACAGATATAATCTTCATAATTGATCTGATTTATTAGTTAAAGAACATAAATGACACCCACATTAGCCATTTATATCTTTTACAGAAAGTGTAAACCAAATTTGAATTTGAATTTGAATTTAAAAGGTATTTTTGTTACAACATAGCTGCAATGTAGGGTGCTTGATGTTTTAAATAACTATTAATACAAGTCTTTTACGGTTGCTAATATATATACACATATATATACGTTTTCAAACGGACCGCGTACATTTGAATCTGAAGTTGAATCCTTTGTTAATTTTATTCTCTGCAGTTTTCGAGACTTTGCATTCTGTATTTTTATATATTTTCCGTTAATTAGGCTGAATTTCTCATGTTTAGCTCGTTTATTTTCAATATTTTGCCCCTTCCTCTCAGTAGATTCAGACCCGTTTGGAATGTTATTTACTAAAATGTATTTTTGGGATTTATTCAAAGCGCTTAGAGCGGGTCCTCCAGTTTTAATATAAAAGCGCCCCCAATAGACAAAAAACGACCGCGTCCGCTCACTCAAAACCAACAAACCATGGCAAAAATCGTATTGTTCCAGCCATTTATTCACAAATGTTGGGAAGAAAAGATTCATTTGCATAAAAGTAACTTGTTTTTCTTAATGTATAATTGATTTCCTAGTTTCTTCCAGAACCCAGCTATAAAAGAATTTACCAATTATTGAACCCTTAATTCAAAACTTCATCTAAAGAAAACATAAACAATATCATAAGGCTGTGCGCATCTCTGCTACCATCCTTTATTCTACTGGTACATCTAGGTGTCTGCTAATTCTATTTCTATATTGTATAATTTCTAAATCTACCCATAATTATACATTTTAGAATTATTTTAGTGTTTACAGAGACTGTCTCTTCTCGGTTTTAACAATCCCTAACATTAACTTCATTTGACGGCTTTTAGTGTTCGGAGGGGATTATACATCTTTTCTGAAATAAAGGTGATATTTTAGGTTTTTTATTTTGTGTTCTTTATATGTGCAGTTGTAACTGGTCGGTTCGGGAGTAGCTAGGGGAGTCTTGAGCAAAATTTCATTGGTCTCCCGGTAGGACGATTGAATTACCGCGAAACACTAAGGAAACTCGGCCACATTTACTTTATGTAGGCAAGGGAGGACAAACGAAATGAGAATGCCGTGGGGGGGGGGGGGCGTCCAACCGACTCGATAATAGGTGAGTGCATCCCAAATGATGAAACTAGCAGATGAAACTTATTGCTCAATTAGAAATAAGAATTACAATTTGTATATTAAATATTGTAAACTCTCTTAGAGATTGTCAACAATCAATCAATCATCTTTCTCAAATAGAAGTTTTAACCATGAATTTGCATTTTTCTTTTCGAATGCTATACAGTGATTCCTGATATGATTATTATATTAAGTTATTGTTTTATCTTTTATGTTATGAATATCTTTATAATGGACAACAACATGTTCCTCAACTATACAATTTATTCTTAAATTCCCTAACACTACTGCACTAACTAACTATTTTTAAAAAGTTAGTAAATTTACTATTCCTTAAAGTGTTGATGTATTTTCTAAAGAAACAATTTACTGCCGGTTCTTTCTTCTCCGTAACCAGTTGTAGATTATATCTGGTAACTTGTACAAATCAATAATCCTTTTCATCTGAACCACAAATCGATTATTTTATATCTCTTTTGCTACCCGTCCATATGTTTGTTTTATAGTGCACATGTCTGTCAATATTTTATGCCTTTAGGGATTTCTCCAATAAAATATCGGAGCTGCAGGCAGCGTTCTCGATGTTCTCCAAGAGTGACAAGGGGCCTACGCAGCTAAATTATCACTGCTCCGGAATTCGGTTTATCATTTGAATGAGTTACAGAAATTTAACTTTAGGCTCTTTGTAAGGTTAAATGCAACAGCATCGAATATTAGATAATTCACTGAACAAACGTGATTGTATCTTTTTGAGAGGATTTAGCTTGTTTATAGACTCTTATCTTATTTAAGCTATAGTTAATCTCGTTGTGTTTGTGAACCTATTTCCCCATCAGTAACTATTTCGTCTTTGGAGTCCTCATCCTAATGATTGCTCCCTTTACTAGCTCATTACTACGTCCTGTGGGACCTGTTGATTGTGTCGTTGCATTGTTTTCTTTCTAATTTTATTCTTCTTTAAAGCCTATTTGTATGTTCTATACTCTTAACTTATAAATAGGAATACACATCTAGATCAGAAGAATAACCTTTACCACCTGTAATGCTTTGCATATGTTCACTGTTTATAGAACTTGAAACGGGCCCTATAGTTTTATTTTGGTTTAAACGGATACAACATTTTAACATATTCACATTGTTAATTGTTACTAGATAAAGTAACAATAATCCTACCGATCTTTTATTATAAAAATAGCAAACTTCAACATCTAACTCTTCTGACCGCCGAGTTCTTTTAGTTTAAAGTTGTCATTGTTCAGCTCATACATTTAATTGTAGCACTACATCACGTCACTGCGAGCTATGAAGAGATTGCCAGTTTCTTTAATTGAATTCAGAAAATTAAAAAGAAAACATTTTAAATATAAGTTTTATTCAATGCAATCAACTATGAGGAAACACTACACTAGATTTGTGGTTCGTAAACAAAAATAAATGTAAATTATTTTGTTTTTATAATTACTTCTACTTGAATTCTAAAAACAATCCCATTTATAAAGGCTAAGAGAAGGAAATTCTGCAAAATGTATATCTAAATTTGCAGATGTCCTACAGTTGTAGTGTAAAACGTTGTGTCTTACGAGATCTGCTCAGACATTCAAAACTCAAATATAGGATGTTCCACGATCTTTTTCTAGTTTACTGTATATTCGTAACATACTAAATACTACACGCTCTCTATATTGTCTAACTATATATAGTGTATTATTAACCCCCCTAATACATCTAGGTTTAATATTATAATACCGCGTTGCACTCTTTAGACTAGAATCGCCATTAAATAGAAGGCACGGTACACTCAAAATTTAAATCCCAATTTTATAAGGTAAATCAATGAAGATAGTAATTCTAAATTGAATCATGAAGACCGAACCTTTGCATTATATGATTTTGAACCAAGTTATTACATTTTATAAAGTATGCCACCCTGCGCCTAGGTGTAGGTGGGGGTGGGACCATGGTTAATCTGAGACAGGACTCCGCCTACGGAACCCTGCGGCAAATTACAAAACTGTTAAAAACATTTTCTTGGCTGATAATTCGCAGTCCACATACTTTTTATTGTTTTTGTGATACAGTAACCCAAGTTAGGAGGACAATGTTGAATAGCATGCAAAATCTTTAAGTGTCTTCAATTTTTTATTATATATATATTTGTGAATAACTTTTTTCGAAAGGTGTAAAGTAAAAATATAAATTGAAACTAATTTTGGAGTGTATCGTGAGTTTAAAATGTCTTTATGGTTGTACCGTTTAATATTTTCAGCAGATTTAAAATCTGCTCCCTCTAATCTGAGTACAATTATAGACTCAACAACTTTTCGCACTTTTCATATTTCGTCTATTGAATTTCGTCAAGTGGCACAAAAACTTTCAATGTGCACAAGTTGGCTTTATTTTATATGTAAATGAGCGTAGCAGCGGCTTCTCCAAAAGTGGCCGGCGGACTAAACGTCGCGGGAGGCAGCCCTTCTTCTTAGTACTTTTGAGCAACAAACTTCAGTTTCTGTCTGTTTTTATTTAAATTAACTTAGTCTTTATCTTTAATACCTTTATAATATCTGAATTACATAACTATTTGGATTCTTTAACGACACGTTCTATAAGTCGTTTATTTCTAGTGAGAAGCACTTGTCCCCGGAAACCTACAGTTTGGCCTATGTTTTGTACAACTACGATATTATTAAAAAATAATAGTCAAGTTTCTAACTATTCTCAACCATTTGATGAAAGTTTTCTTCCGTTTACAGCCCTCTTTACACTCTTTAAAGTAAGGTCGATTTTACAGCCTAACCACAAGTTGAATTCTTTGAAGAAGATATGATAATGTTACGTACAATACTTATATTCATTGCATTTGAATTCTCCTTATGCTTCTCATCAGCTTCTCTTTGGCTCTTTATTGAGCCTCTTTCATTTCCGTTTGAAAGCAATCTGCGACGCTCGTTTTGGTCGCCGCACCAAACCAACATAATATTACCAAATTACACGGAATTGCACATCTAAAGGACATCATTTAGAAATGCCCTTAGTCTCAGCATAATAGACATTAGCTGATTAACTCTCAAATCATCCTCTTATAATATGTGTTTTAAACCATAAACGGCTAACTCGGCATGGTAAGTACTATCTTCTCGGTGTTCATGTTTAGATTCATATTTATTAACAACTACTCTTGTATGTTTCAATACTCAATTTCTGAACAGACTGAAAACTATTACTTTAAGTTCAATCAGAGAAAGTTATAACTTCTTACTCTATATAAACATTTAATTTCTTTAACTTTGTATCTAACAGTTTTAATAGAATAGTTGTGCCAATGTAAGTATTGCATTTATAATAGTACACAGTAACATATATATACAAACTATCATATGCACACTTTCTCACTTTCGTCTTGCAAAAGTTCCATGTCTTGGGGATTTGTTAGTTCTTTGCAGTTCTGAACTTGCTAAAACGCAATTCAGCCAATTTTGAGAGTTGGCTAGACATCAGAAATCTAACAGTTTAAGTTGAAAAGCCAACTGGTCTCATCGGTTGCTCTGAATTCCTGCTAGACCACCCACACTCAATTATTATTGTCCTCTTTGAATTAATTATAGTTTTTATACATAATTAATGCTGCTTAGTATTTTTCTATGCGGTTTCCATTTTGAATTGAAACAAATTGCCTCATAGGCCTTCCCAGAATGAAATTGATGATTCAAGAAATCCTAATCGAATTAATAGTTGCAAAACGGTTAACATACAATGAAAGTAAGGATTTGGTGGATATGTGAAGCGAAACTGTTTTAATAGTAGGTAAAATGTTATCCTATAATGAAATACGCTGCTTATTTAGTCGTTTCCTGCATCTAACATCTTAGATCTTTGGGCAATTAGAAAATAACCTATCGGTTAATTAAAGCTTTGTTACAGTACTGGTCAAAGAAAGATCGGGCCATTCCAATGGGGCTTTTCAGATTCTGCTGATGCGCCTACCAAAAAGGCAAAATGTGTTGGTCCGCTGAGAGAGAGCATACGAGCACAGACGAAACCAAAAAGATCCAATTATAGTGGGCAATCGACAATTCACAAAGCACTTTACAACACCAAACCAAATATTCAACACGCCGGACCAGCAATTCTAAAAGAGAGAGATTCTTGACATTTATTCTAGATATCGGAAATAACTATCTATCTATCCACTAATGTTATAATATATGTCAATTGAATATTTTATGTTCTAATAAAAAGAGTGACAGTAAATACTTTGTTTAACTGCTTCTCATCTTACTCATCTGACTACTTAGATGTAGAAACTTTATAAAGATATATGCACATAAGGCTCTCAGGGGGTATACGGTCGGGATCAGAGCTGGGCGAAAGTCTTTCGCGTTTCGCGAAAGAAATATGTTGCTTTCGCGAAAGCAGTTTAAAAATTCTTTCGACTTTCGACTTTCGCGAAAGAAAATTTTTGACTTTCGCCCAGCTTTGGTCGGGATACCAGGACTAGAGAACATGGTTGCAATGAATCGCAGTTGCTCAAGGAAAGTTAACTCAAAACCACGGAATTAGCGCTCCAGCGCAAAAATTCACAGCTTTTTAATTGCTAGCAATTCGAATATAGCATGTATATTGGATCAAATTAACAATAACTTTTTTAAGCGACGATCCATCTTTCTAACCGTAATAGAACAAACTTTCTATAAATTATTTGCGTTCATTTGTTTCTAATAAAAGATAAACTAACGTGTTATTTTAGCTGTCTTCACATCTCTTATAATTTCTCATTCTCGAATTCTAGTGCTCGTTGTCGTCGTTGGTGGTTCTCTTCTTCAGTCTTGCTCTGCTACGCTTTTCGTCATCGATTCGAACCCTCTATTTCTACTGCTCGCCACCCCACTCACACCCAACCAACTAGCCCCGCCAACTACAAACAAAACTAAATCCCCACCGGGCCGGCCCGAATCACAGCTACTATTTTGTTTTATTCGATTATTTCATTTTATCTTAGTAAAGTTGTTCATTTAACCAACCTTCGAAGTATTCTGCTCACAAAGGGACTGACACGGTACTAGCTGAAATCGACAATTAGTTATTTTGTTTATTTGCTGTTCTATTTTTTCATACAATATATATTACTTTATTTTGGTTTCGCGGTAAAATGTTACCTGCGCTGTTAACAAAATGTTTAGTTTACGATGCTTCATTTCTTATTCTTACAACACCGCGACTTCAAAAATAACTCTAGGCTTTGCGACCGGGTTTGACATAAATCTTGGTTTTTTTTTATTTACTTAATTAATTTTGTTGTAAAACAATGTGGTTCACGTTTCTACTTTCATTTATTCTCTAAATAATAATATAATGCCTTAGCAGGTTCAGTATATTTAAGAGATAACTTTTATTACAAATTACAAATTTTATAAGAAAGAAAATTTCAATCTATTTTATATTTAGTTTCAAAACCTAGGCGGTTTTCAGTATGTTTCTTCTATCAATTAACGGTTTTTGCCTTTCTATTGGAATTTTTCAGTAGTTTGTAAAGAATTGTGTATATACTACTCTTGTTTTTGCTAAAACATATCTTATTTAATCTTTTTATTGTTTGTAAACATAATTATTAATATTTAGTGATTTAGATTTCATCTCAATAGAGTATTTATCTGTGGGGTGATTGGATGCATGTTCGTTGTATGGGGTTTCGACCGCAGTGAAATGCCCTTAGTCGAGCTTTGTTCCTTTTCTGTTGATGCACACCTGCAACTGGAGGCCCTCTGAGCCACCAGATCCCCAAAAATCACACCTATCGGGACCTCACGGACTACAAAATCCCGGTACCTCTCAACCATCCTCCTCAGAAAACGGCTCAAATACACGAAAGAAAGGCTCAAAAAGGTTGGTTTAAAGCAAACTTTCTATCTTGTTGCATTTTCGAATAAAACGGTTGCAAAGTTTGATAAATATCAAAAGCATACATTGGTGACAAAACAAAAGGTTTTATTGATTTTTATTTGTACTAAATTTGAATACAAAATTGGTGGAACTATATCGTTAAGCCCATTAGCCTCATACGAAAATAGCTCCGACCAGTGCCCTGGGCTCGTCAGTAATACAGGCACTGATCGTGTTAAATAAATATGATTGAGATTTGATAAAAAGGAAAGATATTGAATATGGGATAAAAATAAAATTAGTTACCAATGAATGATTGTATTTCTTTGGAGTATAAATATAATGAACTGATTTGAATATTTTTCTTGGCGCGCCATGTATGTAAAACAAAAGTGCGATTATACAAATTTTATGTGATGTAAAATCATTACTACTCTCATTGCTTGCAACCGAACTGAGTATTGAACCCAACTTAATTAAATTATTTATTCAGAAACTATCCTTCCGAGTCCCGCAGCTCGGCAGCATCGGTTAACCCTGGCAGTAGATATTTACCAGCGGACTGTTCACAAAACGAAGTACCATTCACAGCACCACCTTCACCTTCGGGAAGACGACGAAGCAGCACAGCATCCTTACAGAACCACCAAAGGAAAAGACGGAAAGCCCAACTGCATAAATGCATATTCAAGGTATGACAGTAATTAGCAACTAGTCTTAAAAATTTGTAGCTGTTTAAAAAGTGTCGGAGTTAATTTACTAAATGATTTTTTCGCGCTGAATCCTAGTTCTATGTTTGTATTTTGATAACATAAACTTTTATATAATTTCGGTAATATAAAATTAAAATTAAATTGTTAATCTTGTTTATTCATACAACATCTAAAATAACATTAGTTGGATGAAAAGGTTTTCCAATTTATGAGATGTTTCACCTACTTAGAACTAATGTTAATCAGTCAATAAATCAAACAACTAAAATATATAACCATTAAACGTAACAAAAGCAAATTATCATTTATTCATTGCAGTATGCGCTGTTTGTTCATATCATCTCCTTGGTTGCTTGTGCTGCAGCTACGGGATTATCCTCTTCTTCGCGATCTAAACCGTATCCACAAGATGAGGCAAATGACTATATCACCAGAACAGAACCCTTTATCAATACCGAGAACGGCACTTTGCCTTGTCAACTCAGAGAAACAGTCTTTCACGTAAGTTTTGTATTTGTTGTTTAAATACTATGGTCGTTGGTAGGTTGGACAGTTTAATACAACATTGCTGCCATTTTCGTGTGGAATTGGAAAACGCAATAGTAATAAAACCTTTTGTAAACGTTCAGCGACAATATAAATAAAGATATCCATGCTAAAAGTCTCGAAATTCAAATAAAAACTTGTGAATGGTCTCGAGAAACCATTCTTAATAATGATTTCTGTTTTTGAAAAATGGGGTTGAGAACTTTAATAATTATCCAAAAATATTTCGAGAGTAAAGTGTCTTAATTATTAAAAACAAAATAAACTCACTTAATTTTAGGTCAAGAACTCCTCGAATCCTACTTCTGCTTCAAATTCTCTACAATGTCGGGTTTGGTCGACTGACAGTCCCGGGGAAATCTGTGCGATCCGAAATGAAGAGGCGCGAGCTAAACTACTCAAAACAACATATCTATTTCCAACTGTTCAACCTATTTCGCTATATCAAGTCAGTTTTATTTGCAAGCTTACCGTCAATTCATATAGTAAAACTCACAATCACTATGCTAATCCGATCGGGATCAGGAAAAAAAGTTGGGAAAGATTTGTTGAAGGAATAGAAATTATGTCATGTTCAAACATATCTAGCTACTTTTGTATGTCTATAACAGAAAACCTTGCGAACTGTGTATATTTCAAAGCCACAAAAGAGCATAAAAGAGCATACAAATACAAACCTGTCTAAGCTTTAAAAATTGTAGATTTTCGAATTAACTGTACCCATTTTTACCTTTTTAATGTAAGTATTATTGCAGTTTTTCTCCGCCGGTTCGCCTGAACGTCATCCTCCCCGATTGCGCTCCGGCGTTGACGGTCAAGATTGTGTCAGTGGACAAAACAAAGCATGCATGTCCTGTTATAAAAGACTTGACCAAGGACTACGCAGGTAAACATTATTATATTAATCAATACAAAAAGAATGAAAATTGTTTTGGGAACGTTTCTATACTTACAAGTTTATATATGGTTAGTTATAATTAACGTTTGCCGTCTTTTGAATATTGCTCAAAATAAAAAGAACTATAGAAGTTGAAGTCACTTGCAAGGGGTTACTGTACGAACTGCAAATTTATTAGAGGTTATTATAGCAATTACAGCAAATCTGTGCTCTATTATAATTTATTAGACCTTTAGCTGCAAGCGATAAGTCCGCTGACTGTAGATCGCGGAATAGCTTCTCTTCGGGCAGTTGTATACACATTATTTCTTATAAATTAAATTAATTTTAAATTCCGTACAGCTGCAAGAAAACATTTTATCTTGTTTAATATATTTTTCTTCTACAGATTGGATGAAGCGTATCGATCGTTTGACAATGCGCTGCTTCGATTTGACTGTCTTCCGGCGGTGGACACGGCATCAGCAACAAGACCCTTCTCTCCAAATGGATCATGTGCTACTTGTAGGGTAAGTAAAATCAAGTTAGACTGTTCTTATTATCATTGCTAGCGTATTTAAACCCAGATTGCATTTTAAGGTTTTTACATTTCCGAGATTTTCAAATCGAATCGCCTTGTATCCATTCACTCAAGACATTATTTTTATTGTAAAAGCAATATTCATAATATTCGCTTGCGCTGGCAGTATAAAAATCAAATCCTCCTAACCTTGGCGCGGTATGATAATATATGCGATGCTATATATGTTTGAACTAAATTTAGTAATTAAGCAATACCCTTATGCTATTATTCGGAACTTCCTACCAGGGTTCTAGAACAGACTAGCTTAACCTATTAAATAGGTTTAAAACCGAAACCAGAATACCAGATTATCGATACTTTAGTCAGTTTTCTTTTTCTAGGACTGATACCTAATATTGTTTTCTCAATGACTTTAAGACTGATTAACTAAAGTATTAACTTATATTATTATAAAGAACTAACAACTTTATTGTCTTAGTATTTGTTTAACTTCTAATATTGGTATTCTTCCTTTTTACTACTCATTTATCTTCGTTTGTTGGGCCTCTGCAAGCGAATATCGAACGAGTAATACGTCATGCTAATTCCACTCCGCACACCTTCCGTGTATTTTGCGCTACTCTGATGGTAAAAATAGGGCCCCCACTGCATTTAAGAAAAATTCTGTATCTTTTGACAAATTGCAATATTGAACAATACAAAACTTCTACACGAACTGTTTTAATTGAAATATCATAGACCGAAATTGAATGACTACTGCTCGCAACTATTTTGTCTGTGATGAAGGGCTGAAGGAATAGTTCTATTTTATAATTTATTTTATTCACTTTTGTTCCCTTGAAAATAAGAGTTAAATTACTCCTTTTGCCTATCATAAATAGTTTTCAGCTAGTAAAATAATTAAAAGAAATTTACTGTCTGAAACCGCCACTGTTCTAACCATAAGCAATCAATTTAAAGGCAATTAACTTAAATTGTAAAGTAAATTCTCTGGTTTGCCAGCTACACATTTTAGTTCTGCGTTATCCATCAAGCCGCGACCACTCTTTTTTCTTTTCTCCCGTGGCTGATTTTAATTTCTTTTCTTCTTCTTTTTAGCGTTTGGCATTTTCATATTGGGAGGTCCGATGTGGCATGAGCTCTCGAAGGTGATTGAGCTTCCACATAGGGGGATAATTAATGGCAACATTCCAACAGTAAAAACTATTTTAGAAAAGTTTGTTTTCTAGTCTAAAAGTGCTCGAACTTCTATATGGAACTGTATTGATGTGTTAATATTTCTTTCCCCATTTGGTTTTCCAATATTCCTTCACTTCTTTTCTGCACTTAACACTGCACTCCTCTACTTTCCTTCTGCATAATTGTGTTTCCTCTGCCCAGCACTCACTCAACCAAAACTCCAAAGAAATGCAAACGAAACTGAAGCAATGGCCACAACTTAGAAGTTAGAAGCTAGCTAGCTTTGTAGCCCTCAATAGATTTCGGTAATCGTTGTCGTATATAATGAACAGTACCTCCAAAAGTGTATAAGTATATTTTATGAATATCTGCCTATGGTTAGTTGTGTAGTAGACATGCGCCAATTCAAAACATCATGCCAATAGTGATCTTCGACGCAGTGACAAAATTGATAGATTCAGAAATTGTTCAATTCACTAAAACCCTCTGTATATAACACCCCGAGAAGCGATTCTGCTGCTGAAATGAACTATACAGATGCAGTTTTGAAGCTGGATTTGTGAATCGGAAGTAGCTGCTCCTACTGGGCGTCTTTGTAGGCTCGGTCTGGCTGCTTTGATTTGATGAGTTCTGCTTGTGTTTGGGTGAGAGAGTGACTAGCTGGAGCAGAGTGCTCTCCCCCGCTGGAGTTTGCAGAGCAACAGAGAGATCCCTGGCACTTTGCCTCCGGCAACTGCATCTCCCGCCGAATTTCAAAGGCACCGTGAGATTTGGGACCAAAACTAGATCTAGAAATGGGCTGAACAATTTGACAAACTGCGGTATTTGCTTGTGTTCTGTTCATTTTATCTCTTTGATAACAGCATCTGACTATTATACTGACAGGTTTCCCACTGACAGAAACCGGTTTGAAATCCTTTTTCATTTCAAAATTGTAACTTCAAACATATTATTTTAAGCAGGTCAATGACATGTTCCATAGCAGATTTGAGACATAGTGATCATGCTCTTTCCTTTACTGTTGAGATATTATTGAAAATGGATGAAAAGGCGGTTACACATATTTGTTGCATCTCTTAAGAAGCAGACTAACACCGTTTCAACCCAGACTCGTAAACATAAACATTTGATTTTAGTCATGGTACCGACGCTGGTTGCTGGTTCAGACGGTGTCCCTCTGGAGGAATCCGCCCTGTGTCAACTGGTGTTACTATGCTCAACTTGCCTGTCCACATTTGGCCACAGCTAAGGTTGTCGACTACGCTGGACATCCGTCTTTTCAATGCAGAGGTGAGTAGAAAGTAGTAAAACTAGTAATGAGACTCAGCTTGTCCACTGGCCGGCTCATTTTCAGTTTAGGCGTTTCATACCCATGATCATTAATAACTTGAAGTAGGCTTTTAAAAGTTTACTATACACAAAACGGTAAATGTATGCCTAATATGATATTACCCTAATAGAAGTCAATGTTTTAAGTTCAAGAAGCTGCAGTTCTTTTTTTTATGGACCACCAAGCATGTTATTCAGACCATCTATCAGGCAAACTCTATTTTCAGGCAAACTCAGGCAAACTCTCTTTCAGGCAAACTCTATTTTTCAAAAAAAGACGGTAAATTCACTATCGTGTGGCTACTACGAATTTCCCCGCAGTAAAGCCCCTCCCTTAACGTGAGGAGGAGGGCCCCCGCGGGGGGACCCGACGACGAACAATAAAAAAAACAATAAAAAGAACAATTTTTTTAGAAATTGAGTTTGCCTGAGTTTGCCTGAAAATAGAGTTTGCCTGATAGGTGGCCTATTATTCAATGTTCTGAGAAAACGATAAAATGAGTCCATTGCTAGAAATAAGAACCTAATATGGATAAAGCCTAGCTAAATGTTTACCTCTTCCAGATCTTGACATCCCCTCCTCACATGAATCAGTCTCACAATGTGAATGTGTTCATCCCTGCGACTTGCTCAATTTTCCACAACATACTTCTGCCGAGACTGCATCTGCACCTCTGCGCAAAACAGACCACGAATTGCAAGACCCACAGGCAGAGCTTAAGCAGCACGACTTTTATGCGGCATCGGCCCATTGCCGGGCCAGACGACGCCAGTGTTCCTCAGCACCGCGCACAACAGCTCATGACAGGCAGACAGACACTAGCCCTGTAGGTTCAACGACCCCTCTAAATTGGTTCTGTTCGCTCTTGGTACCGGCACTTTTGGTACTTGGGTACACCTAACGGTGTGGGGTATAGTCCATTTCAGAAGCCGGAACCGGTTATTGGGATTAATAGTTTTAGCGGTGTTATATCATTTGGAAGAGTAGAATTGTCATTATATTTCAAGAAACACTACCACTATTATAAAACAACCCGACCACTTACGGTTTTGTTAACCGACTATGGAAACGGTTACCCTCTTTCACCATCTACCTATAATTAGTCTCTAGCCGCCCTGATTTGGAACCGTTGAACCACCAGCTAATTCTTATACAAATCTCAGTCTTCCTACGTTTGTGCTGCTGTGATACCTTTCATTAAATACCGGTTTTTATGTCCCCGAGGTGCTCTCTCTCAAATAGACCGTTGTTGTATTTGTTTTGTACGCCTTTCAAAATGATATACCTAGGTATTGAGCCTATTTTGACAAAGTTATATGGTTTTCACTCCTAATCATAAATCGTATCTTATATTGGTACTTAGATGTTCTATCTTCTATAACTGTGCCTAGAGTATTGAATTTTTATTTACCCAATGGCTTACTTGTATCATCTTCAGTATTTTTTTTTTGATTGTTTCAATTGTCTTTTCATAGGAGATTTAAATTTGTTGTATTATATCCCGCTCTCTGATTAGAATATTTCCTTATATAGCAGAGTAAAGTAGTAACACAAGGCTTCGTAAAAACAGAAAATAATAGCACGATTTCCAATAGGATGAGAAGCCTGCAACATATCGTTGTATCCAATGTAGATAGACAGTTACTACACACGTCTGCTTGGGCCGGTAGCCAATTTTTGCCTTGACAGTCTGCCAGAGTTTTGGTATTGTTCGTTTGATTTAATTGGATTTTAGTGCAATACTTGATCAATCGGTACAATCAGTGCAGGCAAAAATTGGCAACCTACCCAATAAGACAAAATGAATGAACGGTAAGTGGCGTATACACTTAACCGCTCAACACAATCACAATCGTCAATATTTCGCTTTACATTGCCAAGAAATAAACCATAGATGCTCCACCAGATTTACAAAGTTTGCATACCTAATAGAACACTTCTGTTTATTACGGAAACTGATTAAAAAAAAACCCCAATCACCTTCAGAATAGTAATATTAAATAAATAGAGGCTGAAGCTTAAGAATTCATTTATAACGAGGAACAGCCTCATCAAAAATTCTACACGTGAAAATCACAACATGAGATAAAATTAAAAGAATAATTTACAATTTAGACAAATAACAGATCGAGTAAACAAATTATAATAAATGACCTATTCATCCGGGTTTCACTCCACCTCGCATTGTTACTAGTTCCTCTGCACTTGTTGGATGGATTGCGACACAGTTGTCAAACTGTTCCTTCGTTGCTCCCATTGTTACTGCGACTGCAAAGCCTTGGAGCATTTCATCCGAGCCAGCACCGAGAATATGAACACCAACTACTTTTTCATCTGCACCAGCACATATCTATAATTTTGATAATAGTTACTGAAAGATCAACTAAAACTAACTAATTTCATAACACAAGGCTCCTTATGAGTAGTGACTGCATGGTACATTGGGTTGAACTTTGATTTGTACAATGTGAGGTTTTCTTTTCCATACTTAGCGACAGCCTCAGCTAAATGCAGAAAAAAATGGTGTTGGAAACTGGAATATAATGCATACTATTGAATTAAACAAACCTTCGGTAAGGCCTACGGTTCCAACCAGTGGATGACTGAACACAACAGTGGCAATGTTGTCATAATTGAGTTTGAGATTGGCTTCACCATTAAACAATCTATGTGCAAGACGACGGCCGGCAGCAATAGCAACTGCAGAATTTTTTTTTGTACATTAAATTCTCTTTACCTGGAGTGAGAAGAGCTCTTCCTGTTGCATCTCCAACGCATAGAATGCCAGGAGCGGAGGTATTCTGATATTCATCGACAATAATGTTGCCACCTGCATCTGTTTTTACGTTAACCTAGGAGAAAAAAAAATGTAAATCACTTCAACAGACAAACCTCGTCCAAGTTCAATTCAGCAGTAACTGGATTGCGGCCAATAGCCCAAATGAGGGTCTCCACTGCTTCAATCGTTCCATCGTTGGTTACAATATCCAATAATCCATCCTCACGCTTATCGACGCGCGAAATCTGAAGTCAGTTAATATCAATGGTTTAGAAAAAAGGCGAAACGCAGATGCAACATATAAAAATACAAAGAAAATACCTGGCATTGTTTATGCAACTTGACTGGGCCTTTATCCATAGCTTCAGTTAGAGACTCGCTGAGGGTTTGGTCAAAAGTTCTTAGAACCTGAGTAGATACATTAAAACCTGGTTTTCAACAGTTAAGAACCTTGTCATAACGAATTAGCAAGTGAGTTTCTGAGCCCAGGTTAGCTAATACACCTGCTAGTTCCACGGCAATATAACCAGCACCGACAACTACTGTTTTCTTCGGAAGTTTCTCCAACTCGAAGAAACCATCACTATCAATGCCATAACCCGCTCCGGGAATGTTTGGAATAGTTGGAGTTCCTACAAACAACAAAATCAGACTAGCAACGAAGAAGTCTAACGAACCTCCTACGGCGATAAGAGTATTCTTTCCCCTGTACTTCTCGCCGTTCACTTCGACTGTTCCATCTTTAGCGAAAGAGGCTCTACCTCGGATTAATTCCACCTTTGACTAGGCGATTCATTAATGCTATGATTGATACCAGCTACTTACTCCGTTTAGATTGTTTTCATAAATACCATTCAGCCGCCGAATGTAGGCATCACGAGATTCCTTGATCTTGCTTAAATTATAAATGTTACCCATAAGTAGAGAGCATCTCACCTCCAGTCAAATCCCTTGTATTCGACGTCAAACCCATAATCAGCATGGTCTCTGATGAACTCAGCATGCATGGAGCAGTTGTACATAACTTTCTTTGGGACACATCCTACATTGACCTAATATACTTTCATATACAATGTAATACGAAAACAATCTTACGCATGTTCCGCCGAGTCTTCCACTCTCCACCAAAGCAACAGAAACTCCAAATTCTCTTGCACGGCGGGCGGAGGCAATACCACCGCTACCCCCACCTATGACAAGATAGTCAAATTCACGAACGTTTGACATCTTTCTACAAAGAAATTCTATAAACTAAACTGTTAAAAAATCATTGAGTAAGTGAAAATGATGACAAAAGAGTGTGGTTTAATAGGCATGACGCTGATGACATATAGTGATACGCCATTTCAACAGCAAATTAAAAAACATGCCTCAATTGTATTCCTAATAACTCAAACGAGCAGCGGTACAGTTTAGTATGGCCTAACATGCGATTTCACCCGAGATTCTAAAAGTAGCAAAGAGGAATAAACCCCAAGCATATGAGTGAAATACTCAAGGCCGAGAGACCAAAAACTAAGCCGAAATATGATGCGATACATTTATCACAGTTACATCAGGAGCGAAACAATGAAAACCACCAATAAATTATTATGTTACACAGTAAATTCATTTCTACTGACACATACATGATATTTACAGAACGAGTACGGATCAATTCACATACTAATACTAAATACTGTTAGCTTAAAAGAAAAAAAATCGACCAATCAAGATGAAAACAACCAAAGCAACCATAGAAACAGCTACTTTGAAAATAGTGGATTTGCGATTGAGAGCTCTTGCGTCCTCGCGATATTTCTTGCTCATCGTAGAAAGATCGGATGCCCGTGATTCCAGAACTAAAATTGGTCAGAAAAATAAATTTCATCAACAGACAATCTCACTATTTAAAGCTTCTCCACGATGAATAACGTCTTCTATGTTCGTAACCATTATCCTGGCGACATCTTGAAGTTCGTTAGAAACGGCATTCATTGCGTACCTAAATACATAATCAAGCTATGTAGATTACCACAGTTGCTCCAAATGGTCCGCTTAGAACAGTGAGATATTGTTAAAAAAAATCAAGGGAAAATTTTCCGAAATCAGCATCCCCGATATTTCTTTGTGAGGTAATATGAATTTCTGCATAATGAATACGTTGGAACACATCAAACGCAAACAAAGAATTTGAGTCTATGTGAACTATCGAATTCCATACCTATTACGATCGGAATACTTTCGCTTCGCTTGTTGAATATACTGATCTGAATAAAAACATTTACTATTATTATGTAAAGTTGTGCTTACCGAAATCAAGAAAATGATAGGGCCTCACAACTTGATCAATACGAGTCCCATTTTGACTCAAAAATTCTTGTGAAATATCCTCCAAGTACGAAAAAGCAACTTTCCGAGGGAAGGATTTGTCGCAAAGACACAAGCAGCAAATAGACTCCTTGATCACATAACTATAATTTTGGAATACACACGCATATATTTGATGCAACGTACTGAAACACGTACGGTCCACTTTCAACGGACTGCGACTGTGGAGAATTCTGCAACTTTTTGAAAAGCATCTTGGCCTGGTTTGAATACTTGACCAAATTAGTGTCGCCCTATAAACAAATGTATATTCAAGAATTTATATTCAACAAACTCCATCGCCACCCTCGATTGATGTCGCAAGGATCAGTCCATCTCTTACTCGAGCAATCAACGTCAATTCCATCCCTAAATCCATCAAGAAATATGCCGCACGTAAAGAAAAATATTTCAAATGTCGCACGACTAAAGTCCATAAGGAAACAGCTCAGTAACAAATATTTGTATTATTCTAACAAAAACAACAAAAAACTAACAAGAAATATTCACAAGAAACACAATAGAGTGGGAACAAACTCAAACGTTTGAACACGTAACACAACGAGAAATTGCGACCTATTGCGAAACTGGCCCTGGCAACTTGCCGCTTAGCGGCCAAAATAAAATGTAAACAAAATGATATAAATTAATACACTTGAACATATACGTGAATTTAGTTATAGAGGACATCAATAAATTGGTTAGCGCACATTGGACCCATCAGGCCAATATCAGGAACAGCTAAAAACACATTCATCTATTAAAAGGACAAGGAACTTACTAGCGGAATCTGACTCTTCATCGCTGGACATTATTTCAACACTTCTACTGATGGCAAACTCTTCGTATAACCTCACTGATTCCTTCTCTTCCTTTAATCTTCTTAGTAGAGCGAGCTAAAAACACGGTATTATTTTAGAATCTTAAAAATAGGCATTCAGAACGAACATCTTTCCGTTCATCTTCAGTAACTTCTACACTCCAAGAACGCTGGTCACTGGGTTCTTCCATAATTAAGGTAAGTTGAAAATCACCAATTTTGCTCTCTGCACAACTGCCTTCCTCCTTAGTCTTGATGGATGTAGGGATTGAAACTTTTCCCTTCTTTTTTTCTTCATTAACTGCCAATATTAGCCTATTTTCCTATGAAATAAGAATTATTTATCCACTGAAGCATTAATCCTAACCGACGACAGGGGAGTCTTAATTTTCTTGGCTACAGTAGTCGCTGATTCCGTTGAAGCTCTAATGAGAAAGAACAGTCTGAATGATTAAATAATATAGATCATACCTCTTAGAAGTCTTTTGGATCTTGCTTGATTTCATATTTTTGTTCAGAAGATTCGTAGTTGGAGCTGGCTGGCGAACTTCTGAATACATAAATTTTACAATGATAGCACCCGTCACTGGGTTCTTTCATACTCATAGTAGACAGAGCTGCGAGAATCCAGATCCGTGCTAAGACCCGGCACTTTTCGAATTGATCCGGATCCGTCAGAACAAAAAAAAAGGAGATCCGCGCAGCCCTTATGGTAAGTTGATAAATACCGTTTTTGCTTTTTCGGCAACTTCTTTCTTCCTTTGTCTTGATGGTCACATGGATTGAAACTTCTGTCTCTTTCTTTCCGCCATTCACTTCCAGTTTTGGGCCATTTTCCTATCAAAGAAGAATTATTTTTCCACTAAAGCATTTATCCTAACCGATGACAGGGGAGCCTTAATTTTCTTGGCCACAGTAGTTGCTGATCCCGTAGAAGCTCTAACGAGTAGGATTGATATGAAAGACTAAATTAAATTAAGCATACCGTTTAGAAGTCTTTTGGGTTTTGCTTGACTTTATATTTTTGGTCAGAAGATTCGTAGTTGTAGCTGACTGGCGAACTCCTGAATAAATAGATTGTACAATGATAGCACTAGTCGCTGGATTCATCTATATTCATCGTAGGCACGGCTGCGCGGATCTAGATCCGCTACTTTTTAGAATATATCCGGATCCGTATGACGAAAAAATCGTGATCCGCGTAGTCTCAATGGTGAAACGGAGCGAAAAATTAAAATATCCACTTAATTCGCTTCGACTGTACACAAAAAATAAGAAATGTCACAAAATACTATTTCAACGATTGATAAAGAGATCAGTGATACGATCTGGCACTTATAGAATTGATCCGGATCCGTCAGATTCAAAAAACAAGATCCGCGCGGCAATGATGATATGGTGATAATTACCTTTTTTGTTTTTTTGGCAACTTCTTTCTTCGCTTCTTAGGATGGCTCCATCGATTGAATCTTCTCCCTTTTTTTGTCCACCATTCACATCCAATTTTAGCCCATTTTCCTGTGAAAGACGAATTAATCCGCCACTAAAGCATTAATCCTAACCGATGACAGGGGAGACTTAATTTTCTTGTCTGCAGTAGTCGCTGATTCCGTAGATGATCTAACGAGTAGGATTGGTATGAAAGAATAAATTAAATTAAGCATACCCTTTAGAAGTCTTTTGGGTCTTGCTTGATTTCAGATTGTTGGTCAGGATATTCGTAGTTGGAGCTGGTAGGCGAACTTCTGAATATATAT